>RJWT010015145.1:0-20604 GCA_004365215.1 Cuniculus paca
ATACCTTGAACAGTCTCTTCACATCTGAGCTTTCCTCCACTACAAATGCTGCACAGATGTGTGGGGGTTTTCCACTGAAATGTAGCTGGTCATGTTTTCAGAAGTCCTCCTCTCTGATATCTAAGATGAAGTTTAGAGACTTGAATAGCAATGCTGTGTGAATGAGCACTCTGTCCACTTGCCTCTTCTTTTAGGCAAAGGGAAGTTCCCCATAGGTTAGAGAGCAGTCCCGTCACTGCCTATATTTTCTGCTTATGTTTGCATTTCAATTAAATAAGCTGGACCTTATTATCTGTTACTAAGTTCCTGTTACACCTGTGTTCTGTCCTTGTTGCTCTGTTTGCTAAAGAATCTCATTATCATATCTTTATCCATTTGAAGCCTTTTTAAACTGAATTCTTTATTAAACTACTTCTTACTCAGAAAACCAGAATTATTTTCACAAAGTTTAGCACGTTACAGAAGACAAACTCTAGTTGCTCATACTGATTATTTTTTATAGTAAAATTTCTCTTTCCAAATATTTCAAAAAAATATAAACTGTATTCACCAAGCCTTTACGATTGACCCCACTTTTAGTTTAGATGATTCAGAGGTTCATACCTTAAGTCATGTTAAATATATTAACCCATATGACAGAAAGAAACTTACAGTGCCAACTAGAGAATAGCAGAGTTGCCCCCGTCTCTAAAGTTAATTCTGTAAAAATTAATTTTGAAGAGCTCATGCCTTGGTCTGTAGAATAAGTAAATGATTGTATACTGGGATAAGAACAAAAGAAGATTATTTGTCAGGGTTAGAAGAAGGAAGAGTTTAGAATGAATGGCTTTAGGACTGATGGGTAATGAAATGCCTAATTTAAATTATTTTACAGTTCAGGGCATGAGTGTTAAGAGATTGTTATTTTTATGTATTACAGAGGAGAATTTGCTCTTTGGCTTGATGGAGATCTCTACCATGGAAGAAGTCATTCTTGTAAAACATTTGGGAATCATACACTTTCTAAAAAGGAAGATTTCTTTATCCAAGACATTGAAATCTGGGCTTTTGAGTAAATACAGTGCTGTCTGTCTGAGCAGGATAACGGCCCAAACCTGACATGGACAAGCATTGTTTGGAATGTTCAAGAAGCAATACAATGTAACATGTCACTCGTGCTTTAAAATTAGTCTTGTCACCATTTAGTACAGCTATACTTCTGGAGTTTATTTTTCAAATCCCATTCCGTCCCAGAGTTCTTTAGGTTTAGACCATCACTGGGTCCATATAGTATGATAGCTTTTTCGTCTGAATTTTGACAGCATTTTGGTCGTAGTGACCACTTTGTTTTCAATCCACATTTTCTCAGTCTTCTATAGGATGGTGCTCTTGTGTTTATCCCAGCTTTTTAAAACTCCATTGTTTGTTTTGTAGAGCAGTGTCACGGGGGATTGAGGACACAATACCTTCCTGCATGTGAGGCGGGATCTGCTCCCCTTACGCTTATGAAGGAGAAGCCACATGCCAAAAGTACACACACTTCGTAGACCGCTGAGTTCTAGTTTTGGTTGACACTACCACATTCTCTTTCTTGATTTTGCAAGTCCTCTCGATTTCATTTTAAGGAAATGGAATTTGAGGAGAATTCTGATTGTGAGACTACAGTGTACATGATCTGCAGGTTTGGGCATATGTTTTCACCATGGCTTCTCAGATGAAGAGCTTAAATTGACAAAGGAGAATGAGAACTTAATGATTCTATTGGATTTAATATATTAAGCAAGAATTTCTAGTATTTACGTATTTATAGCTTAATAGGGCATTATCATAAACACAGACCACACATGGACGCATCAGCTGCATATTTCTCAACATACGGTGTCAGATATACTGTTTTATAGTTCTGTTTTAGCCTTGTTGCACATCGGCCCCCAAAATATAGGCTTTTTTCTGTTCAAAAGGAAAAAAGTGTTTTTCTTTTTTTAGTGGTATATGTTATTTTCATTAGCATTTGCTCTTACAAAGAGCAATGATTGTAGTAGACAATATTGTAGCTCAGTAGACTTGGTGAATATGCAAACTTACTGTCAAGTGACCTCAAAAAAGTGAAAAGGTAGAATACACTAGTAGTTCTTATCCTCTTTTGTAGGAAACCAGTAATAAGCCATTGTGGCAATAATTCATCAGTTAAATTTCAAAGCTTCATGTTATGCAAAAAAAAAACCACAAAAAACCCTGCTGTTATTCATGTGACAGTGACTTGTGCTGAGATTTCAGCAATTCCAGATGAACATTGTATATCTTGTAAATTAATGTTCAAAGTAGTTTCATTCTTACAGAAAGTGTCAATTGCCAGGTTACTTATAGCACTTTATTCTAAAAATGAAAGTATAAGCCAAATACATTGGCTTACATAGTTTTAGTTGAAAAATACTTAAATATATTTGGTTCTTTTGAGACAGAATTATCTAAAGAAAGCATAATGCTAATCAAAAGCAGACCTGGTGTTCTATTGTAAGACGCTGTTGCTGAGTATGAATAGGAACACAGGGCTTCACTTCCTTGGCCCTGCAATGCTCTCGTTATGTTAGTAACAGTGTATAGATTACATGTTTACAACATAGGAAATTGTAAATAAATACATGAGGTTTTTTTCTCCCTTTGGTCTTCCACAGCAGTATTATTGTCTTTGTGGAGTTGACTAATCATAAAATAAAATTTTAAAAATCCTGTAATGGATTTCAGTTACCATAAGCTCATAGTGATGTGTACCAAATAAAATTAAATACATAGATACAGTCTTGAGTTTGAATTTATTTAATGATGAAGTCCTTTCCATACCTAGGAAATCATGCATGGAACACTGTCATCTAGGTTTGAACCAGTGCCGCTAGCCCGTTGTGTAAGTGCTGGGGGTTGTGGTGACTGGTAGCTTTGTTGAGCTAGAGGCACACTGCAGTTTACAGCGGGGAGGTAGGACCAGCGCCCTTGGCGCGAGCATGGGGGAAACATCTAGCATTTTTGAAGTGTGTTTTCACGTGGGTGAGACTACACATCAGGCTCCGTGCCTTAAAGAGCTTTGTATACATGGCCACGAAAGGCATTCATTTCACAGGAGCACGGAAGAGCATCGGGGCAGAGACATGGTGGAGTCTGCACTCAAGGGAACATCTCTGAAAAACAGATTCACAGAGGGAGAGCCTAGAGACAAGAGTGAGGTAGGAGCCTGTTACATAACCCAGAGAAAAGTGATGCTGCCTGGCTAAGAACAGCAGTGATGGTGATAAGAAAGGAGGCATGGATTCAGAAGAGATTTGGGAGTTAGGGTGCACAGGGTGGGGTGCTGCTCAGGTGTCAGGGAGCTAAGGACGGGGCTCAGGAGTTGGCCAGCAGCTGCAGAGGAAAGACAGGCAGCTGTGGACTCCAGTATGATGTGGGAAGCAGGAGATTCGATTCACTATTCCACTCTGAAAGATAAACTGCCTTAATTAACAATTAACTGCGTACAAGTCGATCTGAAGCTGTACCAGTGGATGAAATGCCTGCCTTGGTTACTTTTCTCCTTGCTGGACAAAACCCCCGACACCCAACGTGAAGGAAGGAAAGGTTTATTTAGCTCACAGTTTTTGGAGGTTTCGGTCTATACCCAGCTGGCTTTAAGGCAGGGTGGTGTGGCTGAAGGGCAGCCGTTCACGGTGGTAGCAAGGGAACAGGGCGAAAGGCGAAAAGTACACCGCCTTCCCTCCCTTATATAGTATACCGGCCCCGCCCCTGGGTGGGCACGGCGCTCACTCCGCCAATCCCAGCGCGAGACAACGAACCAATCACAAACGCTAGATTCAGCCGCCTCCGTGACTGCGTGAGGGGGGCGCCTGGACGCAAACCGTGAGCGCGCGCAGACCCTAGACAGTTACGAAGAAGGTGCCGAGGTGGACGTCTGCAGTGTGGCAGCGTGAAGCCATAGGCAGAAGGGAGGACCGCAGGCGCCCTCTCGAGAAGGTAAAACGCGGTGAGCCTGAACAGCGGAAATGAAGATTAAGTGCACCGGGACACCCCAGCCTCCGAGGGCAGTCCACAGCTCCGGGGGGGCGGGCCGCGAGTGCGGGGCGTGCTGCGGAGCCGCTGCCGGGCTGCAGGTGCGCGCCGCGGGTCCGAGGTAAGCTGGCCCGGGAGGGCCGCCGGCGAAGTGGCACGTTTTCTGTACTATGGAATTTGAACCTGCTGGTTGGGGAGAAAAACAGCTTTCCCGCAGAAAACCCTCAGGCCCGGATGGCTCCCCTGGTTCCACTAGGGTTTTAAGGTAAAAATGCTATTGGTTTTAAATTAATTCTCCTAGGGCCCTGAGAAAGAACACTTACAAAATTGCCTTTTGAGGCTAGCGTGACCTTAATGCCAAAATGTTAAAATGTTCATAAAGATAGAAAATTGTGGAACAATCTATCAACAAAACTGTGAAATTCTGAAAAATCACAAGTGAAACTCAGCAATACATAAAATATTTCATAACCAATTATTCTAGGAAAGCTAGAGTAGATAACTTTTAATATGGTGCTATTCACCACATTAACAGCAAAAAATAGTGTGATTATCTGTGTGGATGCAAAAAATTTAGATCCAATACTGATATGACAAACTTAAGAGAATCTTTTTAATCTCTTAAAAAATTATCACTGCAAGCCAGGGATATAGCTCAGTGGCACAGCGCCTGCCTGATAAGCACAAGGTCCTGAGTTCAATTCCTAGTACTGACAAAAAAAGAATTATTACTGCAGAATATACAGGAAACATGTAAAAGTTTGGAACAGGAAAGTCCTGCAGGTCGGGAACTCATTTGTATACTACCTGTTACTAGGAATTTGTAGTTATCTATTGTTAAATACAAGTATAGTTTCTTTGATGATGATAAGAATATGAGAATTTTCATTAAAACTTGTGTGCTGAGTTGTATTAGTGTTTATCACAAGGTCCTAAATTTTTCAACTGTGAATTTCCCAATCATGGAGTTTTTAGAATAATACTTTGGTCGAGGAGAAAATATTTTTTGGATCGCAGATCAGAAAACCGTAATAGAACAAATGGTCTTACAGTAAAATAGATTCAGCATAATAACATGCAGTAAAGAAAATGTGCAGCCGTGAGCTGGCCCTGTGTCACATAGACAGCTCTGGAGGACCCCAGCTCAGGCGCCCTCCTCCAGAGGCCAGAAGTGCTTGTGAGTGTCAGAGAGCTGGGAACAGGACTTCTCCATCCTCAAACTCAAACTGGTGCTGAATAGTCTGTGTCAGTGGCCACGTAAAGTCACATTTATCATTGAAGGTGAGGGAACTCTTGAAGCATTGGTCCAAATATTCTACTGATTGTAGGAGAAACCTAAGTTTTATGCTGTGTAGTTTTGTTGTATACCCAACACAAGAAAGTAGGATTGTGGAACATAATCTAAAACTGGTATAAAAAAGAATGGAAAATACAACAGCATCATTTATTCTTACACCTTTTTAAAATTTTTTGACATAGGTTTCACTGTTATAGTATGCTTCATAATTCTAAGAAATATTTGCCATTAGTTAATCTTATAAATCTCGTGTGGAAAAAACATTTTCTTTGAGATAATGGAACTTTCTGTTTGAAAGAGAATCATACAAAAAAACAAAGATAATTTTTTTTTTTTTTTTTGCGGCACCAGGGATTGAACTCACAACCTTGTGCTTGCCAGGCAGGCACTTAGGCTGCTGAGCTAGATCCCCGGCCCTTGTTGTTTTGAGACAGGGTCTCACTATGCCATTCAGGCTGGCCTTGAGCTCACTTTGTAGCCCAGGCTGGTCTCGAACTCACAACGGTCCACCTGTCTCAGCCTCCCGAGTGCTGGGATTACAGGCGTGTGCCACCACGCCCAGCACAAAGATAATTCTTAAGGTAGTTTAATGTGTGTTTTCTTTTAAACCTAACAATTATGAATACTTAATACTTCGAGGTATAATAATTTGACCTTATTTCTTGTGTTTACCACCGAAATAGTATAATAATGTATTATAATTTTCCTTGAATTTGGTAAGAATTGTACCTCACATTTATCCACTTTGTTTTTGGGGTCACATAAGGCCATTAAATCTAGTTAAGAAGCAGTTATCAGGCTAGAGGTTCTGTGAGACAGTTGGCTCCTTGCCATCTCCCATTCACTGTACCTTTTTTTTAAAACCTTGACAGGACTAATACTGCTTTTTTATAACTTTTAGACAGTCACATTTCCGTGTTTAACATTCAAAAGAAAATTAAAGTGTCTTAAATCAATTTTTAATTCAACAGTGATTCAATAAGATTCTTCTACCCTATGTTCCCTATCTCTTTTTCATTGTGCTTTCACGTAAATGTAAGCAGCATGACTCGTTAAGACTTTGAGAGAAACACAGTCGTCGGAGAAGTCCCAGGAGGGTTGGGGAGCCCGCATCTCCCCTGTGACCGAGACCACCTCCACCGGTCCTAGGCCACAGCAGCGCGTTCCCAGGACTTCACTCTGGTCCCACGGGAGCAGGAGGCCGGCGGAGCCAGCCCTCGGAGGAGCAGGGCAGTCTCGGCTTCTCGCTGAACACACAGCTGTCTCGTGAGAGGTGCTGTGACTTAAAAAGTAATCCAAGTCCAACTTCTCGGGAATTTTTAGTTTAACCAAATTGAAGAGAATCACTAAAAGTGGCACTGACATGTTTTGCAATCTTTATCTGAAGTCAACATTCTTCTTAGCCATAGTATTTCATTAAAATCTGTAATAACTTTCAGTGGATAGCCGAGTATTTTTCTTTTTGAAAGGCAAGTAGAATTTTAATACTCTTATAATACTTAACATTCTGTGAGTGCTTTCTGAAATGCTTTCTGTGTGCTTTGTCACAGTTTTCAAGGCCCGTCAGAAACAGTGCAAAACTCATTTACGTAAAAGTTAATATTTGTTAACTGTTACAGACCAGCTTGTATTTTAGTTTTTAACAAGCTGGCATTGAGCGGTCAGACAGGAGTGGGCTGCATCTGACTTGCTGAAGGCTCCAACAGGACAGTGACACCTGGTCACTCCAACAGGGTGATCACCACGTGGTCATCGCGGCCCTGCCACAGCATTTCTCCCTCAAAGTGCACCAGGCCGTGCTTCCTGGCGCGCAGCAGGATGCCCACTACCTTGTCTGAAATGTGGACGTATCTGTCAAAGAGCTCCCCAAAGGTGACCTGCACCCTGCCGTCCCGTCTGTGGCACGCCATGGTGCGGATGACCAAGCACATCTCCATGATCTCACGGTGGATGTGCTGCTGGGCGCGCTGGGCCCGCTCTGCCGTCTTGGTGCCCTCCTTGGGCCGGCCGTAGCCCTCGTCCCCTCTGTGCAGGCGCGTGGACATGGCCAGCTCGTAGTCGAACTCCTCGCTGAAGGGGTTGAGCTTCTGGGTCTGGATGTGCTCCTCGGCCCACTGCTGCCACCTGCCTTTCAAGTTGCCCACCGGGCTGAGCTTCCGGTGGGCCTTGCAGCTGAGCTGCTCCGCGTACCTGCCCGCCCTGCGGGAGAGAGGGCAGAGGAGTGAGCACGTGTGTGGCTTTCCCTTTGCACGCTGCCTAGGATGTGCATCATAATCTGTGCGAGCACTCTGCACAATGACAGGAGGGAAAGAAGAAAACTCACGCGTGCCCGCTCATTAGTATGCACGCCCTTCTCGATTATTTCCTCTGTAAATAAACAGGATATATGATACTAAACTACTTTGAGAAAAAATAAACTCTCTTACACAAAATTCATACACGTGTGTGAGTTCAAGTTGCATGTTAGTGACATTTCAGAACTGGACTCCTGTGTCTGAGGGAATCCACTTCTTTGAGGACCTCCAAAATCAGTTATTTCCCAAAGACAAGTTTAACGACGCCTCACATACATGTACTCTTCAGTCGTGTAGAAAAGTTGTGTGTGGGGTTTAACAGCACGTCCACAACCGTACCCTAAAGTCCACGCAGACCCTAAAGTGCCGAGTCCACAAACGGCCTAGCTAGCAGCAGCACTGAAAACGGCTGCCGTTCTGCTGCCTTTCACTGCTGCTCCCCACGACCTCTCTGCACTCTCTGCCACTGTCCCCGCTTCACAGGCGCTAGAGGGATTCAGTAACTGCCTGGACTCCGGACTGCAGGAAAGCAGCCTGGAGCCAGGCACGGGCGCTGCATGGCGGCCGCGTTCGGGCCGAACTGTGTGGGGCTGAGCTTGGCCCTGTTCTGCGGTGCTGCACTCAGCGTGCGCCTGCCGTGTGTACCCTTTGAGTTTGGAATACATTTTCTTATCAACAGTGCAAACCTGGGTTTGCAAAGTGTGGGCCAGCAGTATCATGAAGGCACAGGCCTCATTTTAAAATAGTCAAATTTTGTTTTCAAAGAAACTTTCCCTGTCAGCCAGTTGTAGGGTTGCACGCCTGTCCTCACAGTGCTCTGGAGGCTGAGGCGGGCAGATGGTGAGTTCAGCCTGGGTTACAAGTGACTTCGAGGCCAGCCAGGACCACTCAGGACTGTCTCCACAAAGCAACACCAGAACTGCCCCACCCCTGTCCAGTCCATGAGACGTTTTCCTCCTCTGCCTTCACAGGTGCACATCAGAGCTTGTCCTCCTACACCTCACAGTGACCTGCCAGCACGACTGTCCAGGCTGGGCACACTGCGATGTCCCTGTGGAGGCCCTGCCTGCTGGCACAGTTGGCCTTCGGGCACCTGCACTGTCCCGACTGCTTGCTGGGCAGGGTGGCGACCGCACTATCCTCCTCTCCCGAGTGTTCCAGGTCTCCCGGCAGAAGGCCCCAGCTGCATGTGGCCGAGCTTGTTCTGAAGATGGTACCTGGCCCAGACTGCTCCAGGGCCCCGGGTTCTTCTAGCAGCTGTCACCAAGCAGGAGCCAAAGGGGTGGCTCGGGGAGATGTGCACCAGCACACAGGGGACTCACTGGCGCCCCCTAGGGGGTGAACTTCCCTCTTCCCTCCTCCCAGGCTGTTTTCCAAAGTCCTGGCAGCGCCCACAGCTTCGCTGTCCCCTGCGGTCAGGCCGGATGCCCTGCTGCACAGAGCACTGCTGTCCTCTGTAGCCACGTGCAGGAAAGTGGCACAGAGCCAACTGGGAAAGTGCAGCATACAAAATCTGCTCTCCAGTGCCTGCCTCTGAGACAGTGCGGGGGGCTGCAAGCATCCCAGTCCTGGTCCCCGGTCACCTGCTCCCGCACAGCTGCCCAGTGGGCGCGTGGACCCTGTCCCCTGCAGCTGTGGTGGTCAGGGCCAGGCAGCATCTTCACGAAAAGCTCAGCCCGTCTTGGCGGGCCCCGGACCTGCTGACATGCTTGAGGCTGGGGCGCCTGCAGGGAAGACCTGAAACGCCTTGGGAAAGTTCAGGGCGCGGTTCCCTGATCCCTGCTTGGTCTCCTGAGCGCCACCTGTGCTCTAGCCCAGTCCCCGCCTGCCGTGTGGCGCTGAGGGCGCTGTGACCGGGTACCCCCAGCCACCGCCTCAGGCCCCTGGGATTTCCAGGGATGGAAGAACCAGCAAATAACCGCAGATATGCACGTTCATGAAAATAAAATAACCTGAGCAACACAGATTGGAGCTGGGGAGGCAGCTGTGACCGAATGAACCATTTGTGCACCAGGCTGAAGCAGTCAGTAGCGTGTGCACGACCCGAAATCATGTTGGGGTCCACATGAGAGTTAATTTTTTTCTCTTTTTTTTAGTCTCTTTGGTATTATGATTTTATAATTTAAAATAGCATCCAGAGGTATTTGTTTGAACTGTATATTATATGGGTCTCTGATTCTTTGATGTAGGTTTTATTTTCTTCTGGTTTTTAGTGGAACTTACGTCTCCCTGAGTGTTAAAACTGTGTCTTTCAGGGGAAGGGATGGGGCTTGCATGGTAGTGAATCCATAAAAAAGAAAAACATTATTGTTTACAAGAATCACTTTTGCATTGTCTAATTGTAAGTCCCAGTAATAAGAAAGAAAAACAAAAATTGCCTCATTCTGTAAATACTATATATTTTCAATTTTTAAAACCTGGAAATACCAGGTTTAAATTAGGATAAGAAAGTCTATACCCTGAGTATCATGCTGGCCAATGAGTGCAGCAATGCTAGATTATCTGAGTTTTTAAATTTTTCAGGGGAGAATGTGAAAAAGTTTACGCTTCGGAACAATCATGTTGTATGTGCGGCTGAAAGAAATCAAAGTACTAGTCAAAGGCTGCCGCGTATTTTAGGGGGCGCAACACGGGATTCAGGGCCACTTTCTCAGTTCCTTCACTTTTAGGAACTGAATTTTCTTACAGTCCATCAAAACATTTCTCCGCCCCGCTGCGTGTGAGAGCGCGGAGCCTGCCAGGCAGGATGATGGATCCGCCCTGAGCTGCCTGCCTTGCTCACCAGGACGCATTTCTGAACATGTCCCTGTCCTGTCAGCCCTGAACGGGGCACGACCTGGCGCCTCTCTGCTGACGATTGGGCGCGGTGTGGCTGTGGGGACCCAGTCTGTCCCAGTCCTGTCCCTACGTGGCCATGATTCCACGGGTAGGTTGTGATATGGGATGCCAGTGCAGCTTGTCGGCGCCGACCCCTTCCTGGGTCCCTGCGTGGACGTGCCGGGGACCTGGGGCCTGTGAGAAGGTGGAGGTGTCCCCTGGGGGCTCCCAGATAGACCCTGGTGGGTCCAGGCACCCTCTTGGTCAGGGAAGCGAAGTCGTCAGAGGGAAGTGCAGGAGAGCGGACACTCTTGGCCTACTCTTCACTAACCATGGGTCCTGCTGTCGGGAGCGGGGGAGCTGGACATCTGAAGGCAAAGTGATGGCCCTGACCTCAGGCACAGTGCCCTGCAGCTGGCGCGAGGCCTGGCCTGTGCTCTCCTGGTGTGTGGTTACTGCCCGGAGTCCCAGGAAAGAGTTCCTGGCTCTAGAACTGGGCTGGGGAGGAAGAAGCCAATCTTTGGGAGAGAAAGGTGCCTACAAATGACATGAAGTGACAAAGTGCCCATTGTGTTGGCTCCATAGCACCACCTTGCTTTCCGGAGCAAGGGTTGAGAGTCTGCTCGGACAAAACATCCCGGTGGACTTCTGCAGAATTCCCTGCATGGGTGGGACTACCCCTGCCTGCCGGACACACAGGTTCCCTGGGTGAGGGACCAAGAAGGAAAGGAGGGCATCAGCCACCTGTCCCCAGCCCGGGGAACCTCCTTCCCGCCGTCTGGAAAGGATGCGCCGGCAGGGCCAGCACGCAGCTCAGAGGGGCTCCACGGCGTGGCTGTGGAAGTGGCCCGTGGTATGAAGCGCCACACCCGCAGCTAGGGACACAGAGACCCAGGAGCCGCAGCCCCTTCACCAGAGGAGGGCTGTGCACAGGCCTCACTTCGGGACTGCAGATGGCGTCCTGGGGACCCTGAGAGGAGCGCAGAGAGCACACACAGGCTTTGGGCTGGGCCAGCACTGTCCTTTGGGGCCTACCTTGCCCCTCAGATCCTCCCCTGCTCCCAGACCCTAGGGACCCCGGCCTGGGGGTGCAGACTGCGTCCACTTACTGGGCGGCCAAGGGGCGCTTGATCCTGGTGACAGCCACCTGGGCCACCTCCTGCTCCGGCCTCTCCTCGGCCTCACTGTAGCCGCTGTCCTCTGTGTCCACGCTGTCACTCTTCCACGCGGGTCCCTCCTGCCCCGGCTCCCTCCAGCCTCTGCTCAGCTCCGACACCAGGTGGGCACACTTCCTCCTGCGTGTGGGGGACTCATGGCTGCAGAGGAGCCTGTCCAGGGCGTCCTCGGGCTGTGTGGGCCCCGGCGGGCCACCCTCCTGCTCATACCTGTGGCTGAGGGCGCTCATGTCACCCCCTCTCTCGTAAGCCTTGCTCACGACGCTTTTGGTCACCTCTTTCCTCCTGATACATGAGGTTTCAGGGGCTTCCTGTGAGCCATGTCCATTTCCGTTTCCCTCTGGCTCTGGGGACGGGGGCTTTGTGGCCCTCTGGGCGTCCTGGAGGGCGGGGGCCTGTGTGGCTGGCTTGGGAGCACGGGCTGCATCCTCAGTCCCTCCTGGCACCCAGCCGGGGGGCTCTTGGGCCTGCCTGGTGCTGTTCTCGGCAGCCCACTGCTGCCAGCCCCGGGCCAGGCTGATGACCAGGCTGGCTGTGCGCACCTTGCGCAGGGCCCTCTTGGCCGGCCCCTCCTCCCGCTGCCTCTCTCCTGGAGCCATGCTGCCCGTCCCTTACAGCCCCTGCGGAGGCCTGAGCTGGCCCCTGAGGAGCCTGGGTTTAAATAGAAGCAGGCTGTGGGGCAGGGAGCTGGGGGCAGTGGAAACTGTGGGAAGCGCCTGGTGCCAGGACGTGGTGCCTTTGCCCTGATGCCGTTCTTTTTTTAAACTCTGGCAGCTCCAGTTTCATGAGGCCGAGGGACATCTCATCTCGCCGGGGAAGGACAGTGACAAGCTCCCTCCCTTCCTTCCCCACGCGCCAGGGTGGGAATTACTAGATCAGATCATGTGCTCAGCTTCTTGTCTCCCTTGCCCTTAAAACATGATCCTACCACAGACAGGCGCCACGCACATGTGCAGCCCATGCTCGGAAGGCTGTGGGCTTCCTCAGGCCTCAGCCTTCGTACAGCTGTTATTTGGGCTCATTTCATGGCTGAGTAAAATGAAATTGAACTTTCTACTGCTGCGACTCAACCCAAACCTAACCCACAGAGTGAACCTGCTTGAGACTTATCAGACCTCCTGAGTAACCTTTCCCTTTTGCCTTCAACTTAAACCTTCGACGATCATCAGATCCAGTTTTCCTTGCCTAGGTGAGAAAAATCAAAACTCAGAGGGAAACCAAGTTCTAATAGTTAAAGGCTAGTTATTTTCTAATCCCACGTTTGACTTACTGTATAGACCAGCTGTCAAATCTTTGGTGTAATCATCTAAAAAATTAAGACTTGTGAACACAATGAATTTTAGAAGTTACACATCTTTTTGAATATTTGTTTTAAAAAAACGAAGATGGAAAGAATGCGTTCTGTGAGAAGCACGCAGACCCCTCCCTGCTTTGTCTAAAGTTGGTCTCGAGGTTCTTAGAGGCAGAGCCATTTTTTTCAACTTCCAAAACAAAGACTGAACTTAATACTGTTAAAGCTCTGGAAAGACAGGTCTTATGGACAGGAAAAGAAACATCTATTGTGCATCACACCAGAGCAAATCCCACAGGCTGAGCACTGGGTCATTCTTAAAGTAAGACAAAGTAATTGTTCTCATTCAGCAGTTCTCTAGGCTCCCCTATGTCCTTTCAACTTGACGTGCAGTTCACCTGTTGGTGGAAAACTCCCGTCTAACTGCATTAGTAAAAGTATGAAAGTTAATTACTTCTGTAGATACATTTATTTTGGAGAAAAAGATGTCCGCTTTTCATCGTGTTGGTTATGTTGTATTATTAGAACTGTTCAGGAGCTGATTTGATCGTCTATCCAGAGACTGTGGGGTGTGTTCTTAGTTGAACAGCATCTAGTCGTGTTAACCAGGGGCCAGCAATGCAGAATCAAAGCCCCTGCTGAATCATTAGGAGATGTCTTAGTTACTTTTCTCACCCACAAGTTAAGGGAGAAAAGATTTGTTTAGCTCACAGTTTGTAGAGGTTTCAGTCCACAATGGGCCAGCTCCAAGGCAGGGTGGCACATGGCAGACAGACGTCACAGAGGAGAAAGCTCATAGTGAGCAGAAGCAGCGAGGGATGACCACAGCTCTGTCTGTCCCTTACATCTCATGCAGGCTACTCAGAGTGGGCAGCACTCACACCTTTAATCCTAGTGCCTTTGAGCCTAGAAGTGCACCATCAGTCAATCCCAGCATCACACACTTGATCCAGATCCACCCACCTCTGAGAAGCCCCACCTGTGTCCGAGTGAGGCTTTGGGGAAGGAAACTTTGGACACAGTCACGGCAGGAGGAAATGGGGTCACACAGAAAGAAAACCATTACCAACGAAGATTTAGGTCTGTGTCTGGAGTCTCTGTATTCCTCCCTGGAATGGAGACTCGGGTCCCCCAGGCGGGTCAGGGATGGTGGGCCCAGGTGGCCTCCTCCCAGTCTCTCTCTCCACACCTGCGGCAGGTGTCATGCAGACAGGGAAAGAGCGAGACCTTGTGATGTTCACAGTCGCTCACATGTGCACGGGCACTGCAGCCAGCTGTCTGCACTCGGAGCTGTCTGCAGATTTCCTTGGTGAAAAGCAGAAGCAGCTCATGGAAGTCTGGCCTTTGGGAGATTAGTGCCATAGCAACTGCATCCACTTTTGCTGAGTGTGGAAAGTGCTGTTCCTCCTCAGCTGGACGCCTGCCTGCCGTGCCTTCCTGAAACAAGGTTGGTGACCCACCTCCCGTGCACCTTTGATTCCTGTAAACAGCTGTGTTCTCTTTCTCAGTCTAGATCTGAATTCTTAGGAGTTATGCCTTGTATTTCAATGTGTGGTATAAGAAAGGAAAAGAAAATCTCAAAGATGTAGGTCATGCAGGATGTGGTTCACGAAGTTTCCTGTGAAGCCACAAAATTTGAAATTGGAGGTGAATGTGCCGACCTGATTAATGAAGTAATTATCACCTAAGAAATTTGTGATACCTGTGAAGTTACTTTTCAAAATGAGTGCTGTTATGTGATCTTAGGAACAATGGTAGAAAAGGGAGAGAGGTTGTCTACACACTTCTCTGTGTGATACACTTAGAAGTCAGGTAGAGCCAACCTTGACAGCCACCGTATTAACTTGTAAAGAGATTTCAGAAAGCTACATTTGCTCAAAGCTCATGTAAAACAACCATTTCTTGTTAAAAAGTAAATTTCATTGTGTTCATTGGAGGTTTACAGTATGATGTTATAGGATACATGCGGACAGGAAAATGCTTGCTACACGAAGCAAATTCACAGAGTTGTCATCTCACACAGTTACTTTTTTTCACAAAAGCAGCTGAAATCTACTTGGTAAAAATCCCTAATACAATTTGACTAAGTACAATTTTATTTTCGTGTTATGCATTCACTCTCTAGGTTTTTCTCATCTCACAGTATCTGCCTGTTCCCATTTCCTCTACCAACCTTCTCCTTGTAAACCAGCTTTTCAGTTTTAATGACTGTGTGACCTCTGTTTATTTAACTGAGCATAATGAGCTCTAGGTGCATTTCAGTCACACTGAGGGGCTGGCCTTGTTCCTGAATGGCTGGAGGGTTTTCTGCTGCGCTATCCCTGTGCTTTCTGTCATTGTCCCACTGTGCGGGGGGACACTAGGGTGGCTCCGTAGCCTGGCTGTGGGAATAGCACTGCAGTGCAGGTGGGGGGCAAGTGCTTCATAAGGCGATTTCGCCCCTTCAGGCGGGGTTCAGGAAGCGATGCTGGGTCACATGGTTACCCTGTTTTTCATTTCTTCAGGAACCCGTGTCACCTGTAGCAGCAGCCCAGTCCACGTTCACACCAACAGTGTGCAGAGGTTTCCCTGGACCCTTGGCAGTATTCATCCCTTGTCTTTCTGATAACAGACGTACCATCTGGTCTGAGAGGGGTGGTCCTATCTTATCTTTGGAGAAAGGTCTGTCCAGATCCTTTGCTCATTTTAGAATTAGGTTTGGTTTGGTTTGGTTTTTTGCAATTGTGTTGTAAGTGTTTTCTGTCATTGTTGTTACAAACAACGATGTGATTTTTGGCCCCTTGTCAGACATGTGGTTTGCCAATCTCTCCCACTCCATAGGTTGCCTCTCCATTTCATTATTTGCTATGCAAAAGTGTTTTGATTTGCTGTAGCCTGATTTGTTCACTTGTGCTTTTGAGGCTTGAGTGTCTGGTGTGATTTCAAAGCCCTTGGCGTCATGGCCGATGTCCCAGTTTTCCATGTGTCCTCTAGAGTTCATGGTCTGGGATGGTCCGTTTAAGCCTTTTGTTCATTTTTTCATGAATTTTTGAAGGGAGTTTAATTCCATCCTTTTGCACATGGAAATCCAGTGTTCTCTGCACCGGTTTATGGGAAAGTCCACCCTCCCCTGCTGTGTCCTCCTGGCGCCCTTGCTGAGCGTTCACTGATGCTCTTGGTCTGCATGTGTTTATGGGCCACACTGTTCTAGCCCCTTGGTCTACGTTTCTCTTCTCATGTCAGTTCCATACGCTTGGATTAGTACAGTTTTGCCCAGTAATTTTAAACTAGAAAGTGTGCTACCTCCAAGCTTTTCTTTTTTAGTATTGCTTTGGCCATATGGAGATTTTTTTATGGTTCAATATGAATTTTAGGATTGTATTTTATACTTCTGTAAAGCATGCAGATGGAATAAGAGGAGAATTTCCCTGAATTTGTGTAATGCTTTGGATAGTATGAATATTTTCTCAAACCATAAATATGGGATATAGTTTCATTTATTATTGTCTTCAATTTCTTTCATTAATTTTTTATAGTTTTTATTATATAAGTTTTTTGCTTCCTTAAGTTTTTCCAAAGTGTTTCTTTTTGTTTTCATAAACAAGATTATCTTCTTGATTGCGTTTTTAGCTAGTCCATTTTTGTGTGTATGTATGGAAATGCTATTGGCTTTTAAATAGTGGTTTTGTATCATACAACTTTACTGAATTCATTTCAGTCCTTATAGGTGTGTGTGTATGCTTGCGTGTGTTTAAATATTGGGTCATGTCATATATCAATAGTGATAATTTTACTTCTAATTTGGTGGCTCGCTTTCTTTCTTTCTTTTTCTTTCCCTTTTCTGATTATTGGTACTAGCACTTCAGTACTGTGTTGAACAGAAGTGGTAAGCATGGATATCATTGTTTGTTTCTAGCTCTTAGTGGAAAATCTTCTATACTTTGCTGAGTTTTTTTTTATTAATTAAGTTTATTGATACATTTTAGGTATATATAATGATCACATTCATTATGGGGAATTTGTACTTGTACATAACTTGATTCTTTCTTTTCCTATTACCCTACCTCCTTCAACCCTTCTTCCCCTCCTTATTTACAAAAGTTTGTTTCCATCTTTTTCTTTTCCCTTCCTTCTACTCCCCTGCCAAGTTCCTCTTCCCATTTGAATGTTTTATTCCTGTTTTATAGTATCTATTATACATTTTAGTCCTTGTTTACACTTTCAGTTTCTCACACTAGAGAAACAATGCAATATTTACACACGTGTCCAATGTATTTCACTTATGAGAATGGCCTCAAGGTGCATTCATTTAGTTAAAAATGTCTCAAGCTTATCCTTCTTTTTGGCAGTGTAGTACTCCTTTGTATAAAAAAAAACTCCACATCTTCTTTATCCAATCATTAGTTAATAGGCATTTGGGGTGTTTCCAAGATTTGAGGGAAATTTATAGCACTGAATACCTGTAACAGGAAAATAGATCAAAGTCAAATAAACAATTTAATATTAAACCTCAAACTGCTAGAAAAAGAAGAGCAAGTCAAGCCCAACACTTGTACAAAGAAGAAAATTATTAAGAACAGAGGAGAAATTAATGCAAGTGAGACTAAGAAAACAATACAAAGAATCAATGAATTAAAGAGTCGTTTCTTAGAAAGATTAAATAAAATCAACAAAACCTTAGAAAAAGAAAAAAAGAAAAGACTCAAATCCATGCAATTAGGAATGAAAAAGTCACAACAGATCCTGCAGAAATCCAGAAGATCATCTATACCTACTTTGAGAACATATATTCTAATAAGATGGAAAATGCAGAAGAAATGGACAGATTCCTAGATACATATGAATTACTGAAGATGAGTCAAGAAGTATAAAAATTCTAAATAAACCAATATCAGTCAATGAAGATGTAATTAAAAACTTACCAACAAAGAAAATCCCAGGTCCTAATGGATTCACTGCTAAATGTGACAAGAAACTTAGAGAAGACCTAATACTGCTACTTTTCAAACTCTTTAATGAAATCAAAAGGAAAGCAATACTTCAGGACTCATTCCTAGAAGCAAGCAATACCCTGATATCAAGACCAGAGAAGGACCCAACCAAGAAAGAGAACTATAGGCCAATCTCCCTAATAAACACAGAGGAAAACATCCTCAGTAAGATACTGGCAAACAGAGCAGCAAATCATCAAGAAGATTATACCCCATGACCAAGTGGGATTCATCTCAGGGATGTAGGGATGGTTCAACATACACAGATAAAAAAATGTTCATATACCATATTAACAGGGCCAAGGACAAAAATCATATGATCATCTCAGTAGATGCATAAAAAGCTTTTGACAAAGTCCAGCACCCATTCATGATAAAACCCCTACAGAAAATTGGAATAGATGGTCTTTTGCTCAATCTGATAAAAAGCCATCTATGACAAATCAACAGCCAACATCATGTAAATGGACAAAAACTGAAAGCTTTCACTCTAAAATCAGGAAAAAGACAAGGATGTTCACTATCACCAATCCTATTCAATATAGTTCTGAAAACATTAGCCAGAACAATTAGACAAGAGAAAGAAATATAAAGAATAAGGATAAGACAGGAAGAAATTAAACTATCATTATTTGCAGATAACATGATACTGTACATAGGAGACCAAAAACTCCACCAAAAGACTTCTAGATTTAATAACCAAATTCAATAGAGTAGCTGGATATAAGGTCAACACTCAAAACTCAAAAGCATTCCTGTACACGAGTAACAAACTCACTGAGAGTTAGGGAAACAATACCTTTCACAATAGCATCAAAAAAATTGAAATACCTGCGATTCAATCTAACAAAGGAAGTGAAAGACCTCTAGATTGAAAACTGTAGTTCTCTGAAAAAGGAGATCAAAGAGGATATCAGAAAATGGAAGGATATCCTTTGCTCTTAGGTAGAAACAACCTATATACTGAAAACACTAAGAGTTTTTATCCAGAAAGAAAACTGAACTTCTTAAAATTTATTTTTTATTTTATGAAAAAATAACATTTTATAACAAAATAACAAGAAAATAACAATTTTAACATAATCTTTAAAGTAATTGCTCAGAGTACAAGACATAGACAAAAAAGACTCTTACAAAAAAGAAACTAGTAGCACATATATGCTAATTTTTTAAATTTATACTACTAGTTGCTTTTTAGTTGAAAGTTGAATGATGAAAATGCTTTTTCTGTGTTGATTGAAATAATCATGTGATTTCTTTCATTCCACACTTTGATGTATCATATTGATTTATCTACACTTGTTAAACTAGCCTTAACTGCCAGGGATAAATCCTACTTGGTCATGATGTACACTCTCTTTCATAGCTTAATTTGGTTTATTGATATTTAGCTTATTTAATTTAGTTTACTGATACTGAGAAGCTATCATTTCATCAACCCTTTTCTACATGAGCCAATAAGACATTTGCTTGGTTGGTCACACAATTGGTGAGGAAAAGACTTTAATGAAGAAACAAAAAAGAACTTCTTACTGCAGATGAATGTATTCAGTGTTCATTCACTGGGGGAAGGGCATACACAATGACTGTGGCCACTAAATAAGAGGGTCCAAAACAAGATTTGGCCATTTTCCCAAAAGATGCACATTAATAGTTGGGAAAGAGCTCCATTAGAAATACAAAGAAAACTTTATAGATGACTGAACTTATTGGAAGGACTTCACAGATAGGGCCATGCTTTATCTGGACCTCAAAAAGTAAGGAAGATTTGACTAGGTGGATAAGGGCACTCTAAAAAAACAACATGGAAAAGCTCACACAGGCACAGAGACACCATGGTACACTCAGAGCCTTCTAACAGCTCAGAGTAGAGATCATAAACCCACATATCTCGGGTGTCAGGCAGGTCACTTCCAGATGGACTGTGAGCATCTGATGAATGTTTCAAAAGAAGTAGGAAATCTGTATTGAACTTTTCCAGTTCTTAAAACAGTGGTAGTTACACACACACACACACACACACACACACACACACGCATGGGCATGGTGGTACCATGTCAACCAGCAGCACTGTGTAGCCTCCCTTTGGATTGGACTCCACTTTTGTGCACACAGTGCGTGACCGCTGGAAAAGAGCATACAGTGTGTATGGTGTGAGGTCAGGGATTGGGGGTAGTGGAGATTCCTTAAGGGAAGTAATTCAGATCTCCTCTGTGAAGACTGTCTCCCTCAGCAAGCAATGCTTTATCACGTGAGGACTACAAATGATCTTCATTAAACCTCAACAAGATATAAATCACTCCAGAACTAACATAGTGGAGTTGGATTTGGAAAAAATCAGATAGGAAGACTGTTTACAGATGACTAAAATAATTTTGGAAACCATCAGCTGAACTCTGAAACAAGAAAGGCTGGAGAGACTGGAGACCATGAAGTGAGGGACCTTCTGAAGTTTCGCAGGCAAGTGACCAGGCAGGGAGGAGTGGTGCTGCCTGGAGTGGGTGATAGAGGGGAGGCCGTGGGCTGAGAAGTTCCCGTGTGGAGTGAAGGAGGCTTGGTGATGTCAGCCAGGAGTAAGGTGGGGCTGTGGAGTTGGGTTCTGTTTAACTCCTTTAGGGGTCAGGTTCTCACCTATCAAACGCCTCTCACCAGAGCACCCTTCCGAGGGCCTGCTGAGCAGGAGTGAGCTAAGGTGGGCAGAGCATGCGGCACCTCACCTGGCCCGTGTGAGCTCTCGGGAAGTGCA
>RJWT010015146.1:0-20620 GCA_004365215.1 Cuniculus paca
AGAGAAAGTCAAGGCCGGCTAGCAACCTTCACTCTACTGCCTCCTTTGCTCACTTTTGCTCCACAGAGGGGCCCAAAAGATAGCTTGTGAGGTGACTTAGAGCGAGGGAACAGCTGACTGGTGAGGACTGCAGGCTGAAGGGGCTTCTAGACCCTGTCCTCCCCTGTGTTTTTTCATCTGACCTTTATTGCACACTGAGTATATCCCAAACAGATTGTAGTGCTGGAGTGTGAGAAAAGAAAGAGCTTGTCCAGAGATACACTCCCAGGTCCAGAAATACATTCCCATTCCTGGTTCGGTGCTTAAAACACAGAAGGCCTTCACTACATGTTGTCACTTGGGCCTTCTTAGTACCATGTGCAGTATTTAGAAAAGATTGTGATATACTGAAAGCATGAAAATGTTACAAATTCTAAAGACAAACTGTAGATGAAGGTTAATTCTTGAGCTGAGTGCTGACAGACAAGGTCCTACTTAACAGACAGGACAGGTATAAAAGAAAGTAGAGGAGACAGCATGGATGACAGAGCACAGACGTATGCAGGGGCAAGGGTCACAGGGGGACCTTTAGGGACAGCAGGGCAGCCGGGGCCAAGTGTTAAATCACAGAAGCCTCTTCTCAGTCATGCCAGAGTCTAGACCAAGGTTAGCAACCTTGTTAGATAACATATATTACAGACCTCATGGGTTGTACTGTCTCCACCACAACTATTCATCTCTGCTTCTGTAGGACCCAGCAGTCACAGACAGTGTTTATACAAGTGAGCATGGCTATGTTCCAAGAAAGCTTTGTTTATGAACACTGAAATTTGAATTTCATATAATTTCCACATACCATGAAGTATTATTTATCCTTTCTACCCCTTCACCATTTAAGAATGTAAAAACCATTGCTAGCTCACAGGCCACACAGAAACACTGGCAAATTAGATTTGGTCTCTGGGCTGTAGTTTGCGGATCTCTGGTCCAGGCTATTTTGTAGGCAACAGGAATACTAAAAGAGTTTAAACAGAAGAGAGACCAAGGAACATTTGCATTTGGAAAGAACCCTTGGTAACAGCACAGAGAGTGGACAGGAGACTGGGAGGGGAGGGTTGTTCCTGGACCGAGCCAGAGGTGAGCAAGGCATAAAGGCAGGATTAGAGAGTTAATGAAGTTGTGATGGACATGACTTGACCACGGGGCTATTGTTTTGTTTCATGGGCACTCAGCACATATTGACTACATTGCTGGTACAGGTTTTTGCTCATTTATGGTTAGTGTGGCTCAATGGGGCACCATACTATGACCCAGGCTCCCAGCAAGTCATCAGATCTCATTTTCTTGAATAGCAGTGTTTAGTGACCCAGTCAGAACAATCAAGGGGTACTGGACAAAAGACTTGCCCTTTCTTGTTGTTTGTGATTGTGGGAGGATGTGAGATGAGAGCCACTTTGAATTTATTTAACCTCTGCCTGGGTTATAACAGGTTTTCCCTGTATCCACACATTCCTTTTACACTCTTTTCAGGGTGTCTATTATTAATGTTAACACAAACTATTAGCATTGTTTATTGCTTCACTTTTGTATAGTCTTTAACAGTGTGCTGCAGACATTTACACCTATTGTTTGTTTTTACGCTCACTCTCTTAGTGAGGCAGGTTTAATTACCATTAGCCCTTCAAGGAAACAAGTGCTTCTAATTCCCTTTTGGATTTTTAGTTCCCAGCACATAGCCTGGCATATCATAGGACATCATTAAATCTCTACAAAGTGGTTGGTCTGAGATAAGAAGCTGTGTGACTTGCCCAAGGTCACAAAGTCAGTCTCATGGAAAATAAAGGTTTGAGGGCAGATCATTTCATACTGAATATAGCCTCATTAAAAATAACATTAATGTGAATTATGCAGCACTCTTCATCTCAAAGTTCTGAAAGTACCTTTATAGTACCTAATTAATTTTGCAGTTATATCTTTGGTTTCTTTTAAATATTTATTATCAAACATTTAAACTATGTGAGAAAAAATTGAGATGTCTACATGCTGTTCTTTCTGCTCTATTCGACCCTTGTAAGTACTGCTATGCTATAAGCTGGTGCCTTTGTTGACAGTTCTGCCATAGTGCCCAGCTCAGGGCCAGCCTTTCAAAAGCTACTCTGTAAAAATGTGCTGAAAATGTGAATGAATAACCTTTAAACATCAATTAGTATCACCCTTCTAAGTTTTCTTTTGGTTATTGTCACTGACATTCTGCTTCCAGATATGCAAATAGGAGACTATTTTGCATTCTTTTTCCACCAAAAAATGTTTCACACCCATCAGAAGGAAGTGTATTGACACACATGTGTTGGCTTACTGTACGTCCAATATGCTTATCATCAAGTCACTTTCTTTCCCATTTTAAGGAGCTACGCAAGGGAACATATCTTGGCCAAGGTTCATACAGCAAAACAGCCAAGACTACAAAGGTGACTCCCCTAATCTCCAGCTAGTTCACTTACTGCAACATTTATCTGTGCACCACACTTGTCTACCTGCAAACCCATCCTAACACTGAAGAACTGTGGGGCATTTCCATCTCCTTGAGATCATTTTAAAGAGGTAGAAATGCCTAGACATGAGACAGTTAACTTACTTCTCTGATGCACAGCCCTGTAATCTACCACTTTTCATCAGAAATACTGTTTTAATTTAGTCTTTTGTAGAGCTAGCAGCATTAGCAGTGAGGCTGAGTTGAGAGATGTCAGCATGGACAGAAATAACACAATGATCTTTTTATCGATCTAGTAGTACCTCATCCATGTATTCTGTTTATCACTGTTTGTTTGATGTACAAGGTAGGAAGTTCTGGATACTAGTGTGCTAATTCATGCTTTCTCCAAAAGAAAGAACTAGAAAGGGCTTCTCATCCCTTTATAAGTGGAAACGCTCCATACACATTTACTAACACCCAAAGCAATCATATCCTTTCTCAACATCAAGGTGGTCAGCTGTCATCAAATGCAATGGCACTACGAGTCAGTATAAAAAACACTTCTATTATATAGTATCATCATTCTTCACTTATTAATCTTATCATCTTGTGTTTCAAGGAACCTTTTCTCAAACAGATCAAAAATGTCCAATAGAGAGGTAAGATATTCTGATCCCTAGCTATAAGACAAAATACCTGAGGCACAAAAAAGAAGGGACTCACTCTGGGTCACCAAGAGTCAACATGAAGCTCAATACTCTCTCCACTGAACTACACTGAACTCTTCATCTCTTCTCATAATAACTGTTCCCTAGAATCTGCAAATATTTTTCTCAACCAGTGGAAGTCATCCACACAGGAGTCAGGAGCATCCTGGCCTGCAGAAGTTCCCTGCAGGAAGCTTAGAGAGGGCCCTTCTTCTTCCCATGGGTTGGAGTGCGAGAGGGAGATGGTGTGGGAGAGGGAAAGAAAAGAACGTGAACACACACAGAAGGAAATTTCTCTTGTCTGTTTGTCAGTGGGGCTGGTACAGGGTTAGGGTGACACAGGCTATATCTGCGGCAAGAACACAATGCTGCTTACCAAGAAGGAGCAGAAGAAGATGAAGGAGACAAAGTAAACGTAGGCCAGGTCAGTGCCACAGCGCTCATTCTCATTCTGCCCAGATGGCGCAGTGGTGTCGGGCTCGCAGCCTTTCTCTCCAAGGCATGACAGCATAATCTCCTGCCACGCCTCACCTGTGGCACTCCTTAACCCAAAAGATACTTTGGTTAGAAGGAGCAGGTCTGCATGTCCTACCTAATCCTTAGTCCTTTTTCCTAATTCACCTATCTTTTCTCTTACCATAGGACCTACAGGCTCCTTTCTTACCCAGTAGACCCTTCTAGTACTTTCCATGCAGAGATGGAGAATGCCAATGAGGTCTCTCGTGGGTTCTGCCACCCACTCACACTTCTCCATCTATGGGGGGGGGATCTCTGTTCACTGTGGTAGAGAAAGTGGTGGAACTCTAGAACTCCATGTAAACCCAGGTTTCAGCTTTTAAATGGAATTTGGCCTACAAGAAATTGTGCTCAAAGGGCCAGGGATTTAGCTCAGTGGCACAAGCGCCTGCCTGGCAAGCACGACAATGTGAGTTCGATCCCAGGGGCAAAGAAAAGAAAAAAGAAAAGAAAAGGAAAGGAAATTGTGCTCAATATCCCTTCCAGATTTTGAGAGCATGTGTTGAAGTTGAAATGTGCAAATTAACTTCTATATCAAAGATATTGATTAACTTTCTCATATCATATGGGCAGTTAGACAAAAAGTGCCCTATTCCCTCTTTCACTGCCTGTTCTGATAGGAGCAGAAGAAGCAGGACAAAGAGATGAGGAGAAATGGGGAGAAGAGGCTGAACAAGTTCCTCTCCCTCCACTAACAGGACTCTAGCTAGGATAGCTTCCCATCCAAGTACCTGAAGAGTAACATGAGGGACCCAAAGAAACTCCGGAAATTGTTGTGCCGGTTGATGTGACTCTCCTCATCCAATTTGATGTTTCCGAATACCTTGGGGAGAAAAACAAGAAAAAGCAGTGAGCATTATTGAACTGTGTGTGTGTCCAGCCCACGGCCATTAGATAGATGCACAGGAAGGGCTAATAAAGCTACACGCATGACTTCCTGATGAGACAACTCATATCCAGAAAGCTGGTGAACACTATGCTGTTGGCCTGATAAGAAGGACTAATTGTCTTCCCCAGTGTGGCAGTGCAGCAAAAGGCACCAATGCTAGTAAGGTTCAGGTAGAGCATAGGTTTCAAGATCCTTTAACATCCTTCTGCTTATACATAGATTCTCCTACACTTAATTCAGTCTTTTTATTTTCATGGAACCTGTCACCATGGTACTCAAATATTTGTAAAAATATTATCCCCTAACAGGGATGGAGGGAAGGACTCACCCTTCTCTTCCTGTCTATGGTGGTCATGATGGGAACAAATCTGTATTTGCAGAAGATGGTATTTATAGTTTGGGCAGATGCTGTCCTGGAATTTGTAAGCAGTTTAGATCAGATTGGATAGAGCATCCCTGTCTTCTTTAGATTGCTTTATATTCAGAATCTCAATCTCAAAACATTGATTTGCCAGTAATCTCATAAAAATGGACATCAACATGTCTGTATGCACGCATGTACCCACCCAAAAGTGACCCAGATCTCATCTGAAAGCGGCCATTTGTGTGGAAGCAAAAACAAAACCCATACAACAGGGCAGAGAAAGTCAGGATAAGTGGGAATTTGGAAAAAGAAAATGGGGAGAGAGAAAGGTTTCCTAAGCTGCTGCTGACTGTGGCTATTATGGAAATCCATGTGAAAAAGAGGAAACGCTCTAGAGAACTTTACCCACAGTTAAGTAGTGATGCGCTTTCAATGATAATTTTCAAGTAAAAAATGCATGCTTATTGAGAAACTGGCCTTTAAAATTTCTTTTTATTTCTTTTCACAATACATCCTGGAGTCAAGATTGCCCCTTGGTCCCCTCACTGAAGGGAGTGCTGTTGTATATGTACTCTCCTCCCCTAACCATGTTTCTGATACCAGGAGCTATTCTCACGAGCTAGCATTGGTACAACTGCGGGCTTCCTGGGTCACTTTAGCAGCCCTTTGAGATAATTTTCAGCCTACACTTAGCATACTCAGTTTATCCAAAATATGCTAAATAGAACACATTTTCCCTCTAACAGTTTTTAGAATGTGCAATTGAGGAACCATCTCTCCCCCCAGCTATTTTGCTCAAGTAACTCCCACTGACACCTGCTTTGGGAATTTGTTCTCAACACTGTTTTTCAAAACCCAAATACTATTTGTCTCTCAGGGAGAAGAGAGGTGGCAGCAGAGGAAAGAATGGAAAGAGGATAAAAAGGTAAAGACCCCCAAGAAACAAATACAGTAATTGCATTCAAAATATCACACTCAAGCAATCAACTCCTGTTCTGGGTAATCCACTAGAACATCATGTGCTCTTGTCCTGTTCAAATCTCATTTTCTCTTCTTTCTTTTCACATCTTGGCTAAGAACTCATGATTTATCCCTGATCCATCACATATACACAACATCCATACGTTTTCTCCCTCTGACATTCAGACAGCTGTTATTAATTGTCCTGATTAGGGTTTTCTGAAACACGCCACCCAATCACAAACTACATGAAGGATACATTATGATTTTTGGTACAGAATATGTACAACAGTCAAAGAAGCCACAGCTATTTTTATTATTGCCTAAGATAATTTTCAAGTCAAAAATTCATGTTTATTGGGAAGGTGGTCTTTAAAATTTCTTTTTACTTCTGAGTTTTTCTCAAAATCTTTGTCACTAACCCCAATCTGCTGCACCAAAAGGGTATGAAAGAGAGAGGCAGAGTATTTTTAAAAAGTTCATGAGAATATAACCTTAAATCCATTTTCACTTGGAGTCACAAAACTTTAGAACTAGAAAGGACTCATGATGGTATCTAACCAACTCCTCCATGTTGGTAAGGGGGTTAAGGCCCAGAGAGATTCAGTGACTTGATTAAGTTCACACAGCTGGTCAGTGGCAGAGCTGAGGCTGAAAACCTTACTTCTAACAACTGTAACTTCATATTTCTTCCCATATGTAGCAAGTTACTCCTTCTTTCCATCCTCAGAGTTTTCTGCAAAGTTCTCTTTTTCCAACAAGCCTTTGACAATCTAGAATAACAGTCCTTCTCATGAATACATTCACTTGCTGCTTAGATCACTCCAAAAGTTTGATTTTTGTCTTTCTATTTGTACAGATCTCTCCATTTGTGGTGACTATATTGGGCACATTCTCTCCAGTAACAAGCACAAGCTTGTTCACAGTGCTGGGTTTCTGTCCTGAACCAGGATAGGGATTTTCAACTAAAGATAAGTCACAGTAGAAATGGCATTCATGTCTCTGTGGGATGGAAAGAGTGCTTTTATATTTTGGAAAGATGTGTAAAGGTTATTGAGAAGATGATGATTTTGATACTGAACAGCTACTATCTCCCACTAAAGGGTCAAAGAAGCACTTGCATTTGCCTGTCTGATGGTATGAAAGATGATATATAGGTAAGAACATGAACTGTGGAACAGAATGAACTGAGTTCAAATCTCAGCTCTTTCACATAAAATCTAAGAATTTGAGCATATTTAAGCTACTTAACCAAGTTAAGCATCACATCACTCCTAAATACATTAGCTGCATGTTTTTTCACTCATGCTTTCATTTTATATTCCTACCTATTCATCTACATATATGCATATATGTGTGCTGTTAGCAATATGTTTGGCACACCAAGGAATTTGAATAATAGTAAATAGCATTATTATCGTTATTGGCATTATCAGTAGTAGGTTACAATTGAGATGTGTTATTCTACTTTACATTGCTTGAAGATGAAAAGGGGTAAGAACTATTTTGAGCATGGGCAAACAGAACTTAATTTAATCAAGGCTATACTTGGCTGTTGAAGAATATTTCAATCCTGAGATCAAATTTGGGAGAGTAAAGAAGGACTTAGTAGAAGTTATAAGCCAGTATAAACTTCACCAGGAACTCAACACTGCTGACACTGACATTAATCCCTCATGGAATACCCACCGCTTCTTCATCAAGTCACACAAATTTTGATACTTGACATTCTGACATTTTTGGAGAACAAAGCTTTCCAGTAGTGGAGTCAGAGGAAGAACAAAACTAAGAAGTGCAGGCAAGAAGAGAGAGGGGCAAAAAGATGCGGCATTTTAGAGATGCTCCAGAAAGGGCTGATGAGGCACCAAGCTTGGGAGATGGAGCTGCGACTCTAGGTGGCAGACACCACTGCGAAGGCAGCTGGCAGTCTAAAGGCAGCCAGACTGCCTGGCTGCAGAAGACTGTCCGCCGAAGTTCTCTGCTAAGGTTTAGTCACGATACCTGCAAGCCAGAAAGTGAGCCCTCTAAAACGAGCAGAGCGCCTGTGTATCTGGTATGACAAGTTCATGGGATGTGTGGTGCTGCTCATTTACAGTGAAAGTTCATCTACCACAAATGACCACTGTCCTTGAAAGAGCTTTTGGCCTCTTCTGGCTCCACAGGCCTCTAGCAACCTGAATAAGTATCCATGGTAGGACCTTATCTGATTCGCAAGTCCAAAATGGGAGAGGATGCAGAGAAAAATGCCATACGGCTCTGTAAGAGAAGAATTGGTGGGAATGTGGCCCCTGGGTCTCCTTAGGGTGGGCAGGCTTCCAGGAACCCTATGAGCTGTTTACAATGCTGAGTCTACAGGCACAAATCTCAGTTAGTCAAAACTCAATCCAGATATATTTGGTATCACCACATGCGTGAGAATAAACATTGAATCTTCTTGTAGGTCCAGTCCAAATACCAGAGATCCTGGTAAATGGATTATACACCCTCCTCTAGTCTCCTGAGAGATTTCTCTGAGTAAGAACAATGGTGCATCTTTGCTTTAGTTCTTATGTTGTGTCCACAGAAGCACAGCTGCTTATAAGTCAACACCATGATCTGACAACCTCAGATGAAATCACAGTACCAGGCCACCCTGAAAATCTGGGGAACTGCTGCATACAAGAAATCATGAAGGTGACACTGCAGTAAGACCTCAGGAGAGCACCCTGAGGCAAGAAACAGTTCAATGCATCCTCAATCTTGCATGCTCAGGTTGCTAAACCAGAGAAGATCTGACTAATACCTTCCCCCACCAGGCCCAGTGACCAGCTCACCTGCATCCCAATGATGGCATAAATGAAAAAAAGCATGGCAATCAAAAGGCAGACATAGGGAAGGGCCTAGAAGGAAAGCAGAGAGAAGATTATTAATCAAAAGGAGGCAGCTTCCATGGTCAACAACCTGTGGTCACTGGAGGAACTCTTGTCCTTAGGGTAGTTCACACAGAGGAATGGGACTCTCTGCTCCTTGAGGTCACTCTGTTTTGGGTGTAGTGCTTTTTCAGATGTCCACATCCTTTGACAGATATGTAAACAGCTGGCCACAGGGAGGTTTGTAATTTACTTTCTGTGAAGAATATTCACTCATCCAGAAATGTAGCCCATATCTCCAAGGAAAGCTTGGAAAACTTTCTGGGCTCAGGATTTATCTCATTTGGCATGCAGAAGATTAATAATCTGAGCAATTGTGATGCAAATTACACAGCCAAGAATCCGGCTTTGGCTCTCACATCCTTGTATTTCTCCTTCCCACTCCCACATCCAGTGTGAAAACCATCATGGAGAATCTGGAAGCAAAGTGAAACGACTGGGGTCTCACTTGTTTGTCTATTCCTAGAAGGTTCTTTCATCTTCTGACGAAACATTTTTCAGTGCTTAAGCCACCCTCCCTGTAAGGTTTCATTATGTTCCATGGAAAAAATCTCAAAAGCTTCTTAAGTGTAAGCCGCAACAAAACTTTGCCGTGAAGCCATGTGGCATAAAATTCCGCAATGTGCATTTATGTTTACTGCCACTTTGGGATGACAGCATTTTGATATGGGATAGGGACAAGTGAAGGAGATAAAAGGCAGGGAGCTTTCCTGGCTGGCTGGGGGAGGGTGTAGACATAGGGATATTTGGGTCTTTAGTTTACTACAGACCACTGTACTTTTGGAGTGATCTCAGTAAGCTTGCTGGCAGACAGCGCTACCGTAAGTCTGCACTCTGTCATGAGTGTGTATGTCGTGAGTCCCCAGAGATCAAATGAAGGCTTTCAGACTGCTTGAGCAGAACAGGGCTTCCCAACACAGTTAATGAAAGGAAAAGCCCTGTGAGACTATTTACAACTTGAATAGAGTTGTAAAATGAAAAATGCAACTGAAAGCCCCTCTTCCAATAAAATGCTGACTCCCAAGATCTCAGGAAAGGAATGGCTGTGTTTTCATGAGGGGTGACAGCTGCTGAAGCCCGGAAGTAAGGAGGCAGGGTTTCTCACCACCTGGAATGCTGCTGCCTTCCAGCCTTACTTCCTGTCCCTGGTCTACCTTCTTCACTTCAAAGTCTCCAGTCTCTGTTCATCTTTTCCAACCCCCAGCTTTCGTGAGAATACCAAAGATTCCATCTGTTCTTCTTTCTTGTCATGCTATGAATTCTAACACAAAGTGAGGGAAAAGAGGGAAGAACTTCCAAGCAGGAATCAGAAGGGAAAGGCTGGGTGATTTTCAGACTGGGTGAGGGTTTGTATAGTCAATAGCACAATGCTATTTATATTGTGTTGCTTTCTGCTTTGTATTTGTAGAAGTACAAATCTACTAATCTGAATTTAAGAAACTTCTATATGGTGTCCCAGAACTGTTCTGAAAGGAAAGCACCTGTGTATCACAGTGTCCCCTGAAACAGACTCACTTGTCTTGCTGTTTTCTGTTGTATTCACTGGAATAAACTAATCATTTGGTCATCAATTTCTGACATCTTTTCCTTTTACCTCCATGGTACACATTTTCACAGAGACTTGGGGATTGTGATAAAATGACAGGATAACACATTTCTTAAGAGACTAACAATTGACACTTATTGGATAGTCCTCTTAAAAAATTACAAAAAATAAAACAGCTTTAAAAGCATCTTGTCTTTCTTATTCTCAATTCAAATTCACTTGAGATTCAGATGGTAACTTCTTGCTAAGGTTTTAGCTTTTTCCTCTGTCCTCTAACTTTGGAAAAATAGTTTTCATTGAGGTGAGGCCTCTGTGGGAGTTCTCATACTGAAAAATTATTCTGGATAGGAGGGAAATGTCAAGGTTGCATGTAGGAACATGAACAATCTTACATTGGTCTCACATCTTGAACTCTGAGGTACTTGAAGAAATCAGTAATGATGATATTGGCTAAACTCCCTTTCCAAATGATGACAAACCATGAATTTGCTGGCTTGTCTCCTTCAGTTTAATTTCTAATTAAAGTATATAAATAATTAAAATAAAGAAAACCTGGTGAGTTCATGATTTCTCATCTTTGAATCATTTAATGTCATCAGATTTATTTTTAAACACATTCATTGAAAAAAAATTTTTTTCACAAGAGAGGAAAAGGCATTTAAACAATACTTAGGCATCCAAAAACCTTAAAAACAACTAATTTATGATAATTGCCAGAGCCAAGAGATATTCAGATATGTTTGAGAAACTTCTTTTATTGGAAATCTCTGCCAGTGAGCCTCCGGTATTGATTTTAATTTATTTTTATTATGTCTATACCTCTGTATGCCCCACAACTATTTAAAAGAAACCTACTAATATTAGCTTACCCAGACATTCGTATTTGTAGGACACAGAGGTTACCATTAGCATATCACACAATCAGTGGTTGGGGAAATAGACACTGATGAAGACACAGGGGGACTGAGTATGAATCATCTTGCTATGAAATACAACTGAAAGAGTCCTCTGAGAAACTGTTTCATGAAATAAAATCACTGACAAGTCCTTGCAAAGGCAGAGGACATCTGACTGCAGGTGGCGGGCTCTTTGCATGGGTAGGACCGCTTGAGGCAATCTGGAATACCCGAGCAGGAAACTCGCTTCCTAAAGCATGTACCTTGCCTCCTGACTTGAGATACAAAGTCAAGGTGCTTTTGAAGAATGAGATTCATTCTAAATCCAGCCAAGCTGGGCTGTAATTAAGAGCTGCTGCATTCACTGAATGCTTCCATCACAAACACCCATTTTACCAGCTTCACTTTCCCAGACGTGGAGGGACAGAAGCACTGATGATGCTCCACAGAGCTGCCTGCTGTGCTGTTTGATACAACAAAGCCATCTCAAGCCTCAGAGAAGACTGCCTGGTGCTTCTTACCTTGAAGGACTGCACAAAGGTCCAAAGTAAAATACGTATGGTGTAGCCCTGACGCAGAAGCTTTATGAGACGGGCAGCTCGGAAGAGCTTCAGAAAGCTCATATTGAAACCACTAGTGTTCACCAGCTGGTGGACCAAAAGGAAACATGTAATTAGTGACATTATGGTCATTTAGAAAAATCTAAGCACTGGTTATTTGTATATTTATTCCTCATTCAGATCACAAAATAGAACACAGTCTCTGTCTGTCTTTGTTAACCCCAACTCCAACAGATGGACTGGCCAGCATGTGCTTCTTAGCTTTCTCATGCCTATCTTCTATTTCCAGAAGAAGACAAGGGAGGTATCCCTGGACACAGGGCACAAAACTGGCCTCCCTGGTCTCTACCACACAGTCTGAAGTCTACACTTACATGCCAAAAGAGCTGATGTAGTAGTCCCTGTAACACATCATGGCCCTCCAATATTCAAAGAGTATTACAATGAGCTTGCCAAATGTTCTTAAGGATGAGCAAATTTAGAGAGGAAAAAAAGATACAATGTCTCTGGAGACTCTAACAGCACACTGTGCATGCTAGCTGTTTTCTAAAACCCTTTGTTACTCTATTTATCCCATTAGATATCTGATATTCAAGTCACACAGAGGAAACAAAGACCACCATGTGATTCATGTCTGCTCCAGTTCAAATTCTCTGGCTAATGCTTGGGAGTGAGGAAATGAACTCCCAACACTTGGAGGGCAACATACTCGGTTTTGTAGGATAAAAATGAACCTACTGGGTAGAGGGCTTTTTTAAAATGCTTACTCCGGAGCCAGGTTTAAAGACATTCACCTTACTGTCTGTGAGGATAATTTCTGTGATACTGCCAATCACGGTGATGAAGTCAAAGATATTCCAGGTATCTCGGAAATAGTTCTGCCAAGTGTGTTCAGTCGTAGGAACAATAGAAAAAGGAAAAGAGAAAAAAAATGCAAGGAAAGAAAAGACATCTTTCATTACATAACTTTGTCACTTGGAATTAAAACTTGTCAATTCATGCACAAGTTCATTCTAACTTTGGCTTTAGTTTCCTATTTCTGACCAGAAATTCTATTTCTCCTTTACTAATTTGGGAATTTCTCATTTAGAAAGTGGTTCCATCACTATTTGAAGACTTTGTTTTTAAAACTGTCACTGAAAAACTCATATATAAGTTTCTATAAATTTTTATTTTTTAGAAATTTATTTTTACTGAGGCACTTCTCATAAATAAAAAACTGTAGACATCTCGGTGAGTTTGGGGATAATTACACACCTATGAAACCATCATCACCATTACACAACTTTTAAATTACGCCTACCACATCAAATGACCCTATAAAATTATAGTTATGGTTGATACATTGTGTCAACTTGAGAAGGTTAGAAGTTTAACTGAGAGACTCAGCAGGGAACCAGGGTTCTTACTTTGCAAACTTCCTCATCTTGTGCAAGAGAAGGGCACAGAGATTTTGTGAGTGCTACGCCTGCCCTGGAGAGGAGGCTGGCCTGTGCACAATATAAGGGAGGAGAAGAGGTTTGCTCTCCACCCCTCTCAACCCCTTTTGTTCTGGCTGCTTTTTCTGGCTGCTGCCTGGAAGTGTTAACCTGGTGCCATGCCACCTTGCCTTGAAGCCAGCTGATTACGGACTGAAACTTCCACAAACAGTGAGCTAAATAAACCATTCCTTCCTTCATTTTGGGTGTCGGGTATTTTGTCCCAGCAACAAGAGAAAAGTAACCAAGACAGTCACCATTATACAACTTTTAAATTATGCATACCGTATCAAGTGACCCTATAAAATTATAGTTCTGATTTTCAGCCAAAAACAAAATTCACATGAATTATAAGTGACTAAAGGTAACAGACATATCACAAGTCTTCTAACGCCATTGAGCCTTTTCAAATTAACAACTGATGAATAGACTTCATTTTCCTCTCCTGCTGTTACACCTTTTGAAAAGTGAAACTAGGTAAAAAACAATGAAGCAGTAATGAAATAAGTGAGACGAAGGAGACATAAAGGACCTCGAAAATCCATCAAGCAGATAACAGTGCACTTAATCAGAGTAGATTATGTGTCCATCTCCTAGGCTCACATGAACATAGACCTTGGACTTGGTTCTTTAAAACAAGACATTTAGGTCCTTTGTCATCTTAATTTTCTGTATGAGAAAATTGAGGCTTAGAGAAATCTAATTCCAAAGCCATATACACCTCCAGAGCATGCAGAGAAATTGATACACATCGCTTCATCAGGAAGTTCACTTTGCATGACAATACTTAGTTCACTGGTGGTAGAGTAAATTCCTCAATTATCAGGGCTCTCCTATTCCCCAATCTGAGGTAAACATCCTACTTCTTGGCTCACAGGTCTAGTTATCAAAGGACTGGAAGTCTTGAGTTCTAGTTGAGGATGCTTTACAGAATACCTTATTGGGATATAAAATTGCATAGTATAGAACAGTACAGTCCCCTCTTAAATGTGATTTCATTTCTCATGATTTCAGTTACCTGCAGTCCAAAAATATTAAATGGAAAATTCCAGAAACAAATAATTTGCAAGTTTTAAATTGCATAGACTTCTGAGTAGCATGCTAAAATTTCACAACATCTCACCAAGGACCTGAATCACTTTCCATTTTGTCCAGCATATCCATGCTGCATAAGCTATCCACCCATTCATCCAATATTTGCTGTCTTGGGTATCAGATCAATTGTGTTACCACAGTGATTGAGTTCAGTAATCCTTATCTTATTTAATAATGTCCCAAACACAAGAGTATTGGCACTGGCAGTTCAGATATGCCAAAGAGAAACAGTAAAGTGCTTCCTTGGGGTGAAAAGGTAAAATTTCTCAAATTAATAGGAAAAATCACAGTCATGTACAACATAATGACATTTCTATGAATGACAGGCTACATATATAATGGCGGTCTCATATAATTACATTGCTGTAGAAGTCTTAGTTTGTATATGTACCCTGTATGATATCTTTACAATGCCAAGACCATGTAACAATATATCTCTCAGAATTTACATCCATTTTTAAAAAAGAATTTACATTCATATAGTGTTGTATGGCTGTATACATAAAGAGTTCTGCAATATCTGCAGTTTCAGGCATCACTGGGGATTTTGGAATTTATCTCTGGCAGATAAGGGGGGAAATACTGCATAGACCAGAAGTTATTATGAGCTTTGAAGTTAGAAAGACCAGGATTTGAACACTGGCTCTTCCTTTTATGAACCTCAGGCAAAGTTTTCATCCATTCTGAGCTCCAACTCATCCATAAAACAAGAAAGTAATAATACCTATCTAATGTAATTATCATGAAGATAAAGTGAATATGTAAAACCTTTGAAACTTAATAGTCTACATGATTTACATTCTTACTTCTTTCTGTCTCCTTGCTTGCTTCTCTTTTCATTCCCACCTTGCTTTCCAATTGTACCTTTTATTGTGTAATGTTTAAAAAGTTATACAATTTGTGTAAAGTTCAATTGCCTCATTTAAAAACAACAATAATAGCAATAGTAATAATTATAATGATATCTGCCATGTGAATTTCAGAGTCATTGAGCATACACTGGGGCATTTTGAACATCTAGAGTATTTTATCATGTATAGACTTATGGGGACTAGTGGTGACTTTTATAGTGTGAATGCCTCTAAACTGTGAATAAAAACTGGGGTGAGGGTGGGAAGGAGGCAGGACTCAGGGTCAAATCCTTTGGTTAAGCCCATGAGTGTGTATTCAGCCTTCACCATAATTAGGCTGGGGGCTAAGTCACAGATAATGTCAATACTACATGCAAGCCATCAAGATACGTAGAGAAATTTCCCTGTTGCTCTGGCGTGTCACTCTTTTTTTCAATTCGCCCTACTCAGGGCTGGATTGTTTTATAAAAGCATCTTTGTTGGTGGCAGTTTCTTTTTTAGCTTATTTTTCCAAATCTCAAAACACTTAAAAGGGAATCAAGTAAACCACAATGCAGCCTCCTGCAAAGGGTTCCCTTCAACTCTCCACCCCAAACAATCAAATTAACCATGTTTCAAAGAAACAGAAGGAGATCAAAAGCAACCCCCGCAATCAACACTGACAATTATCAAGCCAAACCCAGAGTCCCTGTTAACTCTGCTAGCAGACACACACGTATTCAGATCAGCAGCAAAGTTTTTCTTCTTGCAGGGAAAGCCATACACACATATAATTTGAAACGGTAGCTCACAACCTAAATGAGTGTGAAGCAGCTGTCAAGTGGGCTTATCAGCATTCTACTGAACTCTCAGCACACACTGAAGCAGAGGGAATTATTTTTTTATAGGACACTGAAACAAAGGGCCAGGTTTCTTAACACTCTTGAGAACAGATGCAAAGAATTCACTAGACTATTATAATTAGGAATTGAGGAAAAGTAAACAGAGAGCTCATGCTGGAAAAACTCATTGCCACCCCTCCAAAACACCATCCTAGAATCCTCCCCCCACCCACATAACCCTTAAAGGTCACTGGACTTTGTAAGCATAAGTAATAAACATTTATTTTCATTGGTAGAAATTATTTTTCATACTATTCATGGGAGGAAAACTAATAGGTAAAAAGCTATTATTTGCTATTACTTGAGGTGAGAGGGACAGATATTTTTAATCTGAGTCGTAAAACTCATACTTTTACCAGTAAATAAGCACTCAAGGTTTATTAGTGTAGACTTTGTCTGGGTCTTTTCCACACATAAACTGCAGTTGCAATGCTAAGCTGGCCACCTCTTAGATGCAGTCAGGATTCAACAAGATCAAGTCAATAGTTAGATGAACACGGAACTAGGGAGCTGGTTTCCCTTGCCCTTTCTCCTACCCTGCTCTCACACTCTCCTATCTTATGGCAGTTTATTGAGCAGTCAAAATGAGCTCACAGTTATGTGGGCAGGTGTGTGAACCATTTCTGGAATAGCAGTAGCCACCACCTTCCAACAAAGGCGGGGAATGCACCCAAAAGAAGAGAAGACAGGCCCAATGCCGGGATAGATTCAGTGACATACCAAGAAGCCAAAAGCGATGATCTTCAGAACACATTCCAGGGAAAACACCATAGTGAAGGCAATATTCAGGTACTTTAGGGCCAGCTCATAGGTACAGGGAGCAGAGTAATACTGCCAGGTGGGCGAGAAGAGACAAAGAGTCAGCATCTTACAGTGAGGCGGGTAATACATGTCACCAAGGATAGCCACCTCTCAATTTGAGCTTGTGGGGTACTTTGGTGTGTGGTACAGGAGGCGGTGAATATTGAGTGCTAGAGTGGAAAATTACACATCCTGTGTGGCAAAACAAAGCAAAACACAAATCCATGCCCCACCCACCTAGACTACTTAACAGCAAAACAACCAGTCTGCCTAAGATGGAGGTGGGCAGGGCAGAAACATTTTGTAAAGGGTACTTTACTACGTAGTTTTAAATAAGATCAAACTCTCTGAATGCTCTGACACTCCTTTAGACCCCAAGTCGTCTGAAGGACATTTTCCGTCCTTGTCAGAGGTTAACTCTGACCATTACCTTTGATCTTGGAAACTCCTGGACTACTACTACATGCTTTACTGCATTTGGCTTATTGGGTCCCAGAGTCCAATGGAAATATTAGAGGCAACAGCCTGGTACTTTGGAAGGCTTTCCTAGTGTCTCTGAATACACGCAGTTGCTAGAAGGAGGGAACAGTTACTGGCATTCACCCTCCTCTTACCTTCATCATCAGCACCACAGTGTTCAAGGCAATCATGGCCATGATGGTGTACTCAAAGGATGGAGACACCACAAAGTGCCACACACGGTACTGGAAGGTGTGCCTGTTCTGTGGCATGTAGCGGGTAAGCGGTTTGGCGCTGATGGCAAAGTCGATGCAAGCCCGCTGCAGAGAAGTCACAGGTATTAGTCCTGGCTCAGACTCCCACACCTTGCACAGAGTGGGCTCTCTGTTACCGGTTAGAAGGAGAGGGTGGCACAGGCACGAGAGGGTAGAGCCATACAGACACAGAAATGGCAACAGGGATCATTTGGACAAAAGTACGTGCCAGATTTCACTTTAAATAGATACATAGAACTGGAGGTCTTCTGTCACATGGGGTATGGATTTGGTGGTTATTAATAAAGACTTTTCACATAGTCTGTAGCTGAGAAACTTAGATAAGAAGAATTCCCTAGTGCTTTTAGCCAGAATGACAGACCTGCAGGTACACAGAACTAGAAATATTTGGGATTTCAGATAGTTTTCCGATTTTGCAATATTTGCATGTACATAAGGTATCTTGGAATGGGACCCAACACTCAAAGTTTCATGCTGTGGAATTTTCCATATATAGGGTCATGTTGCTCAAACAGTTTTGAATTTTGGACTTTTTGGATTTTTGGATTAGAGATGCACAACTTGTACGTATGTAGTCCTTTAGTCCCTAACAGTTTCTAGTTCAGTTCTATTGTTCAACAACAACAAAACCAACTATAAAATCTTACAAGTTGCCAAAACTTTGCTTGTTCTTGGAAAAGCTGCCATAAGACATAGTCCCTACCCTTAGAGAAAATATATATGTCCCCAAGACCACAGTCAGGAAAGCAAATGTCTTAATGTTATCTTTGAAGCACATATCTATTCTTTCCAGACTATTACACTTGAGATAGAGACTGCACCTTGAATACTTCATGTTCCACTTTCTAGTTCTCTGTGACTCACACTTGGGCCTTAAAAAGAGAAAGTTCTTAGGAAATGTGTTTAATGGTACTAATGTCTCCATCTTGTCACTATAACTGCATAATAAATTCAGAAAAATAGTCTTCTTTCTTAACCACAGGCTCCAGGATCCTTTCTGAAGCTCCTGCAGCCCCTCATCACAGATCGCCTGTTGTTACCTCATTCTTCTCCAGGCTGCATTCTTCCATCATCTTGTCTCCTTGCTCCTGGAAGGTGATGATGATGAGAGCCACGAAGATATTGACAAAGAAGAAAGGAAAGACCACAAAGTAAACTACGTAAAATATGGACATTTCCATGCGGTTGCTGCGGCTTGGGCCTCGGTCCTCCTCTGTCACATCTACAGAATGCTGCAGAACCCTGTGGGGGCAGGATGAGGGAGCACAGATGATGGATGACAGAATTAGGAGCCAGATGACCTACTACAGCTCTGTAGCAGACTTCTTTGACTTTACAGATCCTCCATTATTTTTGAGGCGGTCCATAACCAAGTTGGTGAAGACCCATTGACACCTCAATCCATGGCTGTTTCTAGCCCCCTTTCTATCTGTACCCAAACCCTAAACAACAGAGTCACAACACTGCATAAAGCCATCATATTCAATGACAAGTGACTCCTGGATTACTATTTGGTATTTTTCTGCCAACTAGAGTACATTATCTCCATAAAGTGTTATGGTAGTCATTGCTAAGTTTCTCAAGGATTAGCCTTTAACTATGGGCAGCATAGGAACTTGTATTCCATCGTCTTCTCTGAAAGAGGTATGATGTGTCTGTGGGTTCTACTAGCTCATCCTTATCCCTCCATCCTCAGGCTGTTTGGTACAGGGCCAAGTTGGACAGTAAATCTGTCTAAAATAGCCCCCAAGGATTCTCCTAAGAGATGGACAGCTGTTGAAAATTCATTTGTTCTATAGGGATCAGATGGCTCCACTCAATTCCTCAATAATTGGCTAAAACAGTAAGGTTTCAAATAGTTCCCTTTGTCTTCCCCCTTCTCATCTTCACCTGCAGGCATTTCATTATTCCTTTCCTCTGCTTGTCTCACCTACTCATAACCACTTACTTTCCTGAGTACAATAACAATGGATTAGCTTTGTTTCTCTTTGATCAGCTTCTCAAGGCACCCAGATGGTCCTACCCCAGCTCACAGATAAGTGTACCAACCACAACCCAGCACTCACTGAGGCCATCCTTCCCCTGTGGAAACTGTGAAGAGGGTCAGCAGGGCCCAGATGATGTTGTCATAGTGGAATTCATGGCGCTTCCATTCCCGGCCCTTCACCTCCATCTTGTTTTTCTCATGGTCTACATAGTTGCCTCTAAAATTGGAGTGAAAATGAAAAAGGGCCTCTTCACTACACCTTAGGGAAGAACCAGAAAATTCCATAGATTTCAAGAATGTGGGGTAACAATGACAACTATACAAAATGCAAGGAAGAAGGAATTTTATGAAAAGCAGGTATAATCATGGAATAAAATAGTACTGATGTTCATTAGCTGTGGGATTAAATTCAAACACTTTCTCTAGTTACTGTGCAACCATGAGCAATTTAAACTTTGAATCTCAGCTTTCACATGTGTGATCTACAAATAAAACCCATCTCAATAGATCGTTATGAGAATTTAAAATGAAAAGCTGCGTGTAAAATATCTTTGACCACATCTGACACAAAATGTTGTTCTCAACACAATTTACCAAGTTCCTGTTTTTGTTTTTTGTTTTTTTTGCGGCACAGGGGGATCGAACTTATGACCTCGCGCTTGCCAGGCAGGCGCTTAGGCCGCTGAGCTAAATCCCCAGCCCTCCAAGTTCCTGTTTTATGTTTCTATTGAAAGAAGACAGGAGATAGAAAGGAGACAGAGTCAACCTGTGGAGAGTGGAGAAGAACTCATCAGAACATGCTGAGCAAAGAGTGTTAGGTGCAGGTGGTACTTACATGCACTCCTTCTCTGTGTCCTTGGAACTGTCTGTGCAATAAAAGAACTTTCCCTTGAAGAGCTGAACTGCGATGACAGCAAAGATGAACATGAAGAGCTTGTAGACAATGAGTATGTTGAAGACATTCTTCAAGGAGGTCACCACACAGTCGAACACA
>RJWT010015147.1:0-20626 GCA_004365215.1 Cuniculus paca
CTGCCTCTGCCTCTGCCTCATGCAGCTCTTGAACTTTCCAGGGTGAGGACCATGAAGGTTAGCAAGAAAGTGAAGAATACAGACACAGAAAGCTGGGATCACACGGAGCCCTCTCTACAGATGAGAGGAAAGGAACTGTTTAACCACCACAGCACTTTCATTTATACACTTAGGAGGTTGATGTCAGTTTCAACCCCTCTGCTTTGCAACTTTGTATGACTGGCCTGAGCACTTGCTCTTCTGGGAGCTGGAACAGCTTGTTTACTTGGCTCATCTTGGACTCTGCATGTTCTCAGAGCTGGCCTTGCTTTAGTCCTGCACTTGCCATTGACCTCCAGCTTCAGCCATTCCCCGCATGCCTCAGGTGATGTACTGGCTCTTGCACTGGGCCCATGCCCAGACCTTCTGGCCCAGTGACAGTGCTTACTGCTCTACATTCTATACCCAGTACAGCAAGGTAATTGAGGACAGTGGAAGGCAGTCTCAGGCTGACTTTTTGACTCTGCTAGGCAAAGCTTGTGTTCTGGACTCACTCGAAGCCAACTACTGCAGCAAGGCTGACAGAGTTTTATGAGGATGCATGCATTATATGCTAATCCTCTTGGCTGAGCATGGCATAACCTCAAGGCAACCCTATCACCTGAAAACTGGTCAAGGTGGTTGCTGCCAGCCCTCAGGGTGGGCAGCAAGCACTGCAAAGATGCCATCACTTGGGCAAGGCCAAGCAAAGGGTAGAGGAGTTGATCAAGCAACTTGGACTGTCCCAGATCATCCCAGATGGCTGACCTGACATGCTGCATTTGAACACTTAGCTCGCATTTGCTCTTAAAAAAACAAAGAAGTCACAGTGGGGAGGGGTTGTCCCTTAGTAGGCAGGTTCCTGAAGAACCTTTACCAAGCAGGAGGAGATAAGTGCAAAAGAATCTAAGCATTGGTTTTGCAAAACAAAGACTTCTTAAAATAACCACAGTACAGAGGGAAATCTGTTCCTACATCCTTCTTTCCTGATAACACCATGGTTTTGTTCCAATGACCTCTGCTCGCCGGCAGTGACCATGTGCTTTTACAAAAGCACAGTTCCCCACTTTTGCACATCTTGGCCAGGACATGAGACCACAGTCAGAAAAACAAGTTGTGAGACACAGTTTCCTGGGAGAAATTCCTCTCTCAAAGATAAGCTCCCAAAGGAAGCACTGTTTCTCTTCAGGTTATGTCACACAAACATTAGGCTTGGGTGTTCTGCTGTTGCTTTGTGACCAGAAGAAAAATCAACCTCTCCTCATTCTCTTCTTTCTCCTTCATTTTTGCTTTATTGAACACCATTGAGTAATGAGTTTCTACAACTTCCCACTCTTTGGTGCAAAGAGCTAACATCATCTGCCTTGAATGATAGCTCTAAAAGAAGCAGTGCGGAGATGTCTGCACCTGACGGACAACACACCATGTGCCTCCAACACCCTGGTTGCTGGCCCAGGTGGACGCTGAGCAGTTGTGATCAGATCAGGTTGTTTCACCACCAGTTTGTGTGGGCTGGTCATTTGTAGAGATCTTCCAATGCTACTGCTGCACACGTTTGTGGTGCACTCCTCGACCTCCACCTGCTTTTCTTCCTTCAACTAGGTTAATTGTCCAATTACACAAATTTAAATAAATCGTTGACCTTTTTAGAGATGCATTCATGACAGGTGTTCTTCAGAGTCATCGTCTGGGAGGCAGCATCCCTCGCTTCTCCTGGCTTGCTCTTTGTGAGTCACCGCTGGCACAAACGCCACTCTGTGCCTGTCTGTAGGTGCAGATCCTGCCAGATGTCATGGAGAGGGAGTGGATGGGTGTGAAGGCTTGGGCTCCCATTTGTTTTGCTTGGAAATGAGGAGGCTGGAGGACAGCCTTGGAGTGTTTTTCACTCATTTCACTCAAGTGATGCTGGCCGTGATGGGTTTCACCTCATTGCAAAAATCTGTCAAAGCTTGATGAAAATAAATTGGATCTAGGGAAACTGACACTTGGGAAGAAACTACTCCTGTACATCTCAGATCCTTTTTTGTCTTTGTGAAAGTCACCAGGCATGATGTCCATATTCATCTATGCCTATGTAAAAATATACATTGGAATCCATAGCATTGTTTAACACTGGCTGAGCAGTTCTTAATAAAGGATCAATGTAAACTCACTTAGAATAACGTGTGTTCTTGCACATTTGGGAACTTTACTTTCCAAAGGAACAAAAGCAAATATGAACCTAAAGTCATGCAAGTCATTGAACTAAATATGAGTTTTAAATGAAGTATGTGCTAGTGTTATAACCTTTTTTTTTTTTTTGCTTGTTTGCTTGATTTGGGTTGTTTGTGTTATGGTTCTCAAATTGAACCTTATGTGAGAAATTTTTACAAGATTTGCTCTTCAGACTCTAAGGTTTGAAAAAAACAAAAAACAGATTCTCCCTGAGGATGGGGCAGAGAGGGAGGATCTACTGTGCGAATTTTGGAAACATCAGGTGTTACACAAAAAAGAGTGCTTTGTTGTCTAAGGAATCACCTAGAGGGTGGATGTACCCTGCAACATTTCCTAACTTATCTGAACTCCAATCATGTTGCTAACCAACATCTTACAAGCTATCATTCCTTAGAACACACTGTGGGGAATGGCTGTGGTAATGCCCTCCGGAAGTGGGGAGCAAAGGAACTATGAATCACAGTGTGCTTGTTTCCTTTTGGTTGAAACACTGAGTTTTGTGGTCAGTAGATCCATTCAGTGGCTTCAACTACATTTATTCCATCTACTCAGTATTTACTGCCAGTTTGACGTTCCAAAAAATTATTATTAAAATGTTATGTTCCAATACCTTGGGGGATCTTAAAACAAGTCCTATAAAATGACGCAAATTCTTAAAAGTTCTAAGTAACTAAGACTTTTAAAAGAAAGATAAATACATTTTTCAAGAAAGACCCACAAAGGGATAAATAAAACGTGGTAACCAATAAATGAAGTATTATTCTCTTACAAGTAGAAATGACCTATCAAGTCATGAAAATGGGGGAAATTAAATGTACATTGCAAAGCAAAGGAAGCAAACCTGAAATGGCTACACACTACATGATTCCAACCATATGATATTCTGGAAAAGGGAAAACTATGGAGACACTAAAAGGATCAGTAGTTCCCAGGAGTTAAGAAAGGAAGAGGGATGAACAGGCATTTAATAGAAGATTTTTAAGGTAGTAAAATGATTCCATATAACATTTTAATGGTGGATACATATCATTTTACATTTGTCAAAAGTAGTAGAATGTACAACACCAAGTATGAAGCCTAAAAATAAAGTATATTTTTAAAATTTTTAACTTAGTTTCTTTAACTGCAGAATAATAACTGCAATGTCAATCTCAGGCTGTTGGGAGTATGAAATGAGATGACTATCTCTTAGAACTCTGGCACATAATTGTACAATAAATATCTCTTTGGAGAATTCTCTCAATGACCCACTGGGCAAATGCCATGGACCTTTCTGCAATTATTTCCTACTCCCTGTAAAAGCATCAAGATCAAAACTTTCAGCTGGTTATTATATTTTGACCCCCTGGCTCAATAAAATAATTGGGAATCAATTTATTTAGCAAATATTTGTGCAATCCAAGTGTTGTGTGCTGCAATGAAGATAGTTTATTTTTTAAATGTAAGAAACACCCCTCTACTCACTAGAAGAAGCATTAAATCTATTCGGGAAGAAATGAAAAGCAAAGCATCAACTCACAGTTATATATAATAAATTGAAAAATGTCTGCGGTAATAAGCACTGGGGAACTTTTTTAAAACTGGAGATCTGAGAGAAGGCCCCGTGGAACTGGGTAAGCATTTTCAAAAGACTTGTGGTAAATGGGTCTATAAGAATACTTGCTCTTTTTCAAGTTTGATGTTATGAAGCATTCCATATCTGATATTCTGAATATTGTCTTTAACTTCTTCTGGGGCAAAAATCAAAGGACAGTTTCTTAGAAGATGGCTTGTATTCTATGAGAAAAAATTACTTTAACTTTAAAAGAAATGGTTTTAAAAATTGTTTACGTAAGTTATACAAAAAAAGAGGTTATTGAAATCAGACACGTACTTTTTTTCCAGACATAAATTTTTGGGTAACATTATTTTAAAACACATTCAATTAAAATTGTAATTTATGAAGTGCATTTTGTATAATTCTAATTTCTCTTTGATATAATAATTCACTCATAAAATACTAAGTGCCATTTCCGAATAAGCAAGTTCTTGCCGTCCTAGATACAGGTTAGTGAAAAGGAAGCCATTTCGATACAAAGATATATTAGATATACAAGGACAAGTGTTTTCAGAGTTATAATCTATAGAACACTCTGTACAAAAGCAGTCTTCGCCGGGGGCTGTGCGGCTCTCAGGAGTCCATGGCTCGGGTCTTCTCTCCGGCAGATGTGCTGGCGAGCGACCTCCGCACCCACGGAGGGGCCTCCGCTCTGCCTGGGTTGGAGGCCACCTAGAGGCCCGCGGCTGACAAGGCGCCCCAGTCTGTCTCGGCGAACGCCAGTCATGCTCCTGTGCAGACCCAGGCGACCGCTGTGGCGCTGGGCGAGTGTTTTGCTCGGCAGGACGGCAGGACGGCAGGACTCTGCCCTTTTCTAAGAGGGTGTTGGGAGGTAGGGCATGAGCTTCCCGAGGCCCCGTCCCTGCTCGGTGGTTTCTCTGAGGGACTGAGAGTCCACTGGACCTCAGGACTCCGTGCGCCACCAAGTTCCACATCGCCGTCGCTTCTTCCTTTCCCCGGGACAGGTTTAGAGGTCAGGGCTTCCAGCCTGGACTTTCCTACTCCGGGGCCTCCAACACCTGAATGTGTCGGCCATCTTCTCCTTCCCCTGGAAAACCCTGCGCTTCCGCTTCCGCTTCCCTTTGGGAACCTCAGACTCCTCCCCTTCCGCTGCTTCCTCTTACTGCGCATGTGCAGCCTCTAGCCTTGCTGTGGGACCCTTGCCGGAAGGCGCACCTCTGCCCCAGGTATAGGGTTCCTGGCATCAGGCTATACTTGATGCTTCTATTTTTTTTTTATTAGTGCATGTTTGCAGTACACAGATCACATTTTTTTCTGCAGAGTTGGTACATGTACATAATACATCTTAATTCTTTTTTTAATCCCTTACCCCTCCCCTCTCTTCCTGATTCTTCCAAGTCTTGCAAAAGCTCTATTTTCATCATTTGCAAAGGCTCTAGGTGTATCATTTTTCCCAGTTCAGTTCTTTTTTTTCCATCTCCTTTACCTCCCCGCTCCAGACTCTTGTTGCCCCATTTGAAAAGGATCTCCCTACTTCCTTGGTCTTGTATTTACATTTTTCTGTTGTGAAAGTTGCCTTCACCATGCTCTTCCTCAGCAAGACTGACTTTGTTTCCTGTCTCCATCTCAAAGTCAGCTTTCTCTGAAAGTTTTTCTTTTTTCTTCTGTTTTCCTTTTTTCTTCTGTTTTCCTTGACTAAGGGCTTGGTCATTTCCATCAGCAAAAACGCCTTCAGCAAAACTGAGTGCAGACCCATTGCTTAAAAACATCTTGTGAATTTCTCACCCAAGCTAGACAGGGGTTACACATATGGGTGATCCCTCTGTAGCTCAACCTGGGGGCTCTGCTTCTGGGTCTCCACTTGACACCTGGTTCTGCAGTGCTGTCCCCAACTGCATGTGCTCTGTTGTGGAGTGGGGTCATCCATTTGCTATGTGCAGTTGGGCTTACAGCAGCTTGCTTTCTTTTTCTTTCTTTCTTTCTTTCTTTCTTTCTTTCTACTTGGAATTTAACCCAGGACCTTCACACTGAGCTACTTTCCTAGCTCTTTATTTTATTTTTTAAGGTATAAGCAGCACAGTGGTGCAAGTGTGTAGCCACAGAAAGCTGCTCATGTCACAGTGACCAGGAAGCACAGAAAGAAGGGATGAGCTGGGCAGGAGATGCAACCTTCCAATGATCCACCTCTTCCAACCAGACTTCACAGACCCAACACTAAAGTGGCTATAACACACCGCCGAAGCCCAGTTACGTTCCAGAAGCCCCACAGATGAGTGCCTGAGGCTTTGGAGGGACAACTGAATAAAAACTGTAAAGGAGATTTAGCTGAACTTGGGAGAGCAAGGAGAGAAAAGCAGGAAGTGAGATTGGTAGGGGTCTAGGAGAGCACGGCCCTAGGTCTGGATTTTATTCAAGAAAACAGAAAGGAAACAACCGAGTGAAGAGACAACCTATGGAATGGGAAACAATTCCTCTGATATAGCACTAATATCTACTCCTCTGATACTGCTCCTCTGATATAGCTCTAATATCCAGGACATATAAAGAACTAAAAAAACAGGCCTGGGAATGTAAAAATTAGACCTCCCCAAACAAAAGACCCAATCAAAACAATGGGCAACCCAAAACAATAACATTAAAAAGTACTCAGCATCTTTGGCCATTAGGGTAATACAAATCAAAATGACCCTGCGATTCCATCTTACTCCAGAAACAATGACTATATCAGAACTTAAAATAAATGGTGGACAGTGTGTGGAATAAAAGGAACTCTTCTATATTGTTGGTGGGAATGCAAGTTAGTACAACCATTATGGAAATTAGTGTGAAGATTTTCCATAAAAGTAAAATAGAAATTCCATTTGACCCAGCTATACCTCCTCTGGGTATTTTTTGCAAAAAATTTAAAGCATCATATAACAGTGATATATGCACATTCATGTTTATAGCAGCAAAATTCACAACACTGTAGCTAGGAAACAGTCCAGACACCAATAAGCAGATAAATGGATAAATAAAATGTGGTATATGTATACAGTGGAGTACTACTCACCCATAAAGAAAGAAAAATGTGAGTCATTTGTAGGAAAATGGGTGGATCTTGAGACTATAATATCTACTGAAATAAATCAGATTCATAAAGTTCAATACCACAGGATTTCTCTTATGTGATAAAATATAAAGAACTTAAAGAAAAAAATAAAGGAGAGATGGTTGGAAACAAGAAAATAGACATGGACATGGTGTTATGGTTTGTGACTGGGTTGCCCCCTCCAAGCCTCATGTAATCATGGAAGCGGCTGAATCTAGCATTTGTGATTGGTTTGTTGTTTTGCGCTGGGATTGGTGGTGTGAGTGCTGCACCCGCCCAGGGGTGGGGCCGGCATACAATGTAAGGTCAGGAAGGAGGCGGGTTTTCCTCTTTTGCCCTGTTTGTTCTTGCCACTTGTGGGCCCCTGTGAATGGCTGCCCCTCAGCCATGCCATCCTGCCGTGGAGCCAGCTGGGTATGGACTGAAACCCCCAAACTGTGAGAAATAAACCTCCCCTTCCTTCATGTTGGGCGTCAGCTATTTTGTCTCAGCAGTGAGAGAAAAGTAACCAAGACACACGGGAAAGCAGACTTGAGGAGGGAGCGTAAAGGCAATGTGAGGGGAAAGGAGACAAAAATTGACCTAGATCATATCCATCAAACATCAAGATTTTATAGACATATATATGGTAGAAGCAACTTTTACATAGTGATTCTAATATGATAGCACAGACTGAATATAATGTAGCAATATGCTGTCTGGTTCTTAGCAAATGCTAATAAGTGAGGATTCATTTTCATGTCATTGTCAACATAAATATGAGTTTTCAGTTCTAAAGGGAGATTCTTGGAATGCTTCATTGCATCTCTCAAGCTCTTCATCACCCACATTGACATGACAGACAACTGGGCTTCACCTAAAGGCACTAGTGCTTAGCTTGACAATGCCATCACGGTGCCAGGATTCCTTGGGGAACCAAGAGAGCCACTTCTCTTAGTATCTACATCACCACTTAAAATATTTTGGGGGTATAATTTCTCAGAGTCCAAAGATATGAATACTGTTATCCTCAACCACGTATATTTATTGAACACATACTGTGGTAGACACTCAAGATACAGAAATATGTAAAAACAGCCCTGCAGGAGCTTAGGATCTGAAGAGCAAGTTCCAATGGCACCTATGAGAAGGAGCAGAAGCCGGCAAGCCAGGAATCCATGCAGAGTTATGAAAGGAGTACAAATACCTTGAAAACTTTTCCTAGGGGCAGTGAAGCTTGGGTTTAAAATTGATGAGAAGGAGGCCCTTTGAAATAATCCATTCTGAATGCTCCAAATGCAAACAATATGATTTCACTATAAGATATGAAAATATTGGTTCCAAGTGCATTATTCAGTGAAATAGACGTCTTCTTCCTACGCTTCTCATCAGTGTGAAAATCCACAATTAGGGAAATTCAACCAGAGCCAGTTAATTAACTCAAGAGAAATTTCCACACTTTAATTAGAAGCAGAAACTCACAGGAGAAGATCTATTTTGGATCCAATTTAACATTAATAAAAGTGGATTCTTCTAAAACACGAGTTTTTTTAAAAAGGAAGCTGAAATAATATTATCTTATCAAATCTTGGTGCCATGTTTATAGCCACAGAGTCATTTAGCAGGTTTGATTTAGTATCAGTATTGTACAACTGCAATTAAATTCAGTAGAGGCTTTTTCTTAATCTCTGACATAAAAAAATAAATTTGTGCTATCTTAAAATTTGAATTTTAACTTTTAACTCATATTTTCAATTAGCACCATGTAGAGTAGTATAAGTTCACTTCAGTTCTTCCAAGATCACATTTTGAAGTTTTGAGGGTAGCTTTCTTATTCAGGATCTGGTGATGGGGGACATCTCCTTTATTCACTCCATACAGGATTTATCAGGCAAATCTGTGGAGAAAGTACTGTCTATTAAAGAAATTAGGATATGTGATCCAAAACTATGGTGAATGTCTCAATTAAAAAATTATCACAACAGTAAAAAAACACATTGCCAATAATCCCCCTCAAAATACTTTCCCCTCTTCAAATACACTCATCCCATCTTTCCTGTCATGTTTATGAAAGTTATGAAAGTCCTCTTTTGTGTCTTCTCCTGACTGCCTCAGTGTCTTGGAGCAATTAAAAATGTTTGCAGCAATTTCTGTCAAATAAAAACATTATGCCTCATCCACCTTTCTCATGGATCCAGCACTGTGTGAATTTTGGATCTTCCCTAAACACGAAGCCTGTGGAAAGTGTTATGGCTTTTATGTAGATGTCCCTCCAAAGTCTCTTGCAGCCATTGGAGAGGCTTTGCAGGGGTGGTTGGATCTAAGGTGTGTGATGCTGAGATTATGAGTATGTGATTATCAAATTAGTCCATTTGACTGGTTTGGCATACTTCTGGGTATGGATAATGGGAAGGCCCACGCTGGGTGAGGGTGGAGTCACCCAAAAGGTGAGCAGCCTGGAGAGGATAAGAGAAAGAGGTAAGTGGCTGTTGGTTGCAGTTTCACTATCTCCTGTCTGCCTGCCGTGGACTGTTTCTCCCTTGTGACTCCCCTCTGGCATGCCATCCTGTCTAGGAGCCAGATGATTATGAACTGAAACCTCTACAAACTGTGAGCTACAATAAATCTTTTCTTCCTTAATTTGGGTGTTGGGTATTTTGTCTCAACAATGAGAAAAAGATCTAAGACAGAAGGTGAGTGTTTTCAGTTGATACAGGAATTGAGGCAGCCACAACACTGCAACTAAAGGTACTCAGAAAAGAGGACTCCAGAGCTACTTCAGAAAGTGGCAAGAATGGTGGGATAAGTGAGTGAACAAGAATAGTGTTCAAAGTGAGAAAAAGTGTTTTAAGGGAGATTAATGACAATTTGTCTTTTATTGTAATTATTTTCAAAAAATTTAAATATTCACTCTGTGTTTTGATCCAAGCTTGTATAAGTGGGACTGTGTGGAACATTTGGTTTTTTAGAAATACATACAGAGCTCACAAAAGCCAATCTATTTTTACTTCCTTTAAAAAATTAAAATACTTAATTTTTAAAAAGCTGTTTTGAGTTTATGGAACAATCAATCAAAAACTAGCATTTCTTTATGTACTGTCATCCCCTACACCTCCCAACCCCACCTGGTTCTACCTGGTATTAGAGACTTGCATTAGTGCAGAATATTTGTCATAATTAATGAGCTGATGACGTTACACTGTCGTCAAGGAAAGCCAACAGCAGCTTACAATAAGGTTGAGTCATGCATTCCATGGGTCTTGACAAATGTACAACACAGAATGGTTTCATTACCCTACACTCTCCCTGTGCTCTGCTCCGTTTATGCATCTCTCCCTCCCTCCTGCCAGCCCTGGAACCACAGATGCTTTCATTGTGTCTGCAGCTTGGGCTTTCTTAGGATGTTATGAAGTTGGAATCACAGAGTATGCAGCCCTTTGCACTGGCTTCTTTCACCCAGCAACAGTCAGGGTTGTGTTTATCACTGAATAAGTTTCCAGTATGTAAGTGTACTGCATTTTGCTTATTTGCTGAAGGACATCTTGGTTGCTTGCAAGTTTTGGAACTGCTACAGTTATTTGTGTTCGAGTTTTGAGTAGACACAAGATTTTAATTTCTTTGGCAAACACAAGGAGAACTATCGGTAGACCATAAGATAAAAGTCGGCTTAGTTTTGCAAGAAATTGACAGTCTTCTGAAGTGGCCACACCGTTTAGTATTGTCATCAGTAATGAATTAGAGATCTTGTTTTTCCAACTCCTTGACAAATTTTGGTGTTGTAGGCATTTTGGATTTTAGTTATTTGAATAGTTATGTGGTGGTAGATCATTGTTATTTAAATTTCAATTCCCTTTTGACATATGATGTTGATATTCTTCTCATATTGCCATCTGCATATCTTCTTTGATGAGGTATCTGTTCAGATCTTCTGCTCATTTTTTAATAGAGACGTTTTTGTTCTTGTTGAACTTTAATAGTTCTCTGTTCCATGCCACTTTAAAGATATTTATGATTATGAGATTAATAAAACATAACCTCTCACTTCTCTTTATTTTTGCTCAGGCAGAAGGTTTCTTTTTTTATATAATAAATGTAATAGTGTAATAAATATGTTCTGTGTGTTTTCTCTTAAGTGTGAATCTCTACATTAAATTATGAAAACATTTTTATGATTTTTTTATATATTTTAATTTACTAAAATGTTGTTCTAAATGGCCACACAAGAATAAGTGAGTTTTGGGGCTAGGCTCACAGCCAAGTCCCCAATATCAGGACTGAGCATGTCAAAATGTGTGAAATAAACTTAATAGTATTGTCCATGAAAGTGAGGTCACATATTCTGTGTCTGCAAAGGCATCATAACTCACTGAGCTCGGTATCTGGTATGTTGAATATTTTTTGAATGAATGCATAAATAAATGAGTAATGGGACCATTTGTGCTATTTTTGACACTATCTCAATATATTAAGTACCCTTAGGTCTTTTTTTTTTTAAATTGTTCATCACAAGAAATGGGTAAGTCATCCTACTAGACTTGGTCAAGTAAGGATAGATGGAGACCCATAATTCACTTCTGAAGCTATTCATGTCAGTTGAGGCAGGCCAGGGTCAGGAGAAACAGAAAGGGACACTGAAATAAAGTCCCTGCATACAACAGCAGCAAGATTCAAGCTGGAAGACCAGCCCCAAACACCATACTCAAAGACAGGAGGGACTGGGTTGGTCACCTGTGGGACTGTCCTCATGGCTTCACCTGGGGGCCGTTTTCTTAGTATTTCCAGGCCTCTTACCAGGGAAGTTCCTATGCATTACATGACTGGGTCCTCGCCCAAACCCTAGACATAGTTGATTGGTTTATGACTGGGCATATAAAGCATGATAGTCACATGAGTCTTTTCCCAGGGAACTGAGAAGACAAATGCCAAAACTGTCAAGATATTGTGCAGAAAAGACCAGAGGAATTGCTATAGTTTCATTTTATTTAACTTGTTAGTAGTTACATAAATTATTACCCTGGGAAAACCTAAATGAAGCCTCACTGTATCGTCCCACGTAAGGACAGCTTAACAACTCCATATGTCAAAAGAGGAGGAAGCGAAGTCATGTGACAGCTGAAGTCTCTTGCAATCCGATTAGACAGGAATGACCAAGAGACCTTGGCCTATTCTATATCTCCATTTCTTCTTACTGATTTCAAACAGATGGCAGCTATGCTATTTAAAGAATAGTAGATCCTGGAGTTTGGCCATTTTCCAAAGCCAAATGAAAGAAGGAGCAGAACTCATCTGGCTCAGTAACAGAAGATGACTAAAAATAGGCCCCAGCCGGATCCCAGCGAGGCTACCAGTTGCTAGGCAGAGGCTTTCTCCTCTGGGGTTGAAAGGGTCTCCATTCACAAGTTCCATGTGGTTATCAGTTTGTCTCACATACTGATGTCATGGTCGTGCTCATTTAATGTCCGTCTCTAGTTTTTCCAGTTTTTACTCATTTAAGATGCACATTAAGATCATTTACAAATCAAAACAGGTCTGGGTTTTCTTAGTCTAGGAGTCCAAAGTGATATCTCCAGTCCCCAGTCTCTCCCTAATGCTTTTACTTCATCCTGAAAAGCACTGATTTCCTTTGTTACAAAAGTGACCGAATTGATTCGGGGCGCTGGAACCTTACAAGTCTGGTCCCCTAAGAGTCACAATATCAGTTGTAATCTGATATATCATTAGATGCTTTAATTAGATTGCCATTTGTTTTTTGAGCAATTACTAGAATTTCTGTTTTTTCCACAGAGTGGCTGATATGCAACACCAGTCTCTTACAACGAAGCAGACATTTTTATGTATGCTGCAGTGAGCATGAGTTTAGAATCCTGACCAGAGAATTCAGACAAAGCACTACAAACTGGTGAATCTATAAGCCTAATGCTACTGGTAAATGGGGCTGCTTATTGACTGGAAGAACAAAAACGAACTGGCATTAATGCAGCTCTCATTTGGCTAGTGCACTGTGCTCATCAGATCTCAATTCTTTATCTATGTTTCAGATGCTGTTGAGAAAAGAAAACAAACACAAACATAAGCAAACTTTGAAGAAATGCATGAACACAACGCTGAACAGAAGAATTCAGATACAAAATGCCATGTGATCTATAAGATTTAAAACCAAGTAAAGGTAACCTAGACTGCTTAAATCCAGATTGTTCTTACACAGTTGGCAGTTGGCAGGGGCCATGCGGAATCCTTTAGGTGTGGTGGTCACATTTTATCCCTTGGCTTAAGGAATGGTTACATAGATGTCTTTCACTCATGATCATTTACCAAAGTATATGCTTATAATTAGTGCACTTTTCTGCAGATATGCTACTCATTAATCAAAAGAGGAAAACAATAACCCACAACTAAAGGCACACTCTTGTATGGCAATGACTGATTGACTATACAGTTATTTTCAATTCTTTATATATGACTTGTAAATTATATATGATAATTACTTTGAAACACTGTTTTGTACTTCTGTATGACCATTAAGTCAAGTTTTATTCTTTCATTAGGTATTTGTTACCATTTAGCACCCTTTTTCCCTTAACATAGCCAAAGTCTGACTTAGAATTAAATGTGGACTGTGTCACACATTTTCACCCACACTATGGCACCACTCATCATTTTCATAACCTTGCTGATCCTAAAATTCAGTCAGTTTTCATGGGTTTCCATCATTGGAAACATCTATTTCAATTTGAACTGCTTCTTTATTCTGTGGAATTTATAAACGTTGGGTGGCTACAGATAAGTTTTATAACCCAAATATGATTTAAGCTCCGTGGAGCTGTCCAAGGTTCTGCTTGCATACCCTCAGGAACTGATTCTTAAATCTTCTATGCACTTTCCCATTTGTCATTTTAGTTATATTAGACTGGTTATTCATCCAAGTTGAGATTTTTTTCAAAAAAAATTATATTGCATTCACCACCACTCAGAGCATCAGCAGATGCTTACAGACAGGTGTGTCCATACAAACATGGGCTTCCCCCTCTGGTGTTCCTTAAAGGAGGGCCTATGCACATTATGACTCTGTCCACAGACCAGGAAGGCCCAGGCTGACTTAGTTTCTTTGTGTACTTAGTTTCTTAGAGTTTGTGTACTTGTGTACACAAATCTCTATTGACATTTGTTTGTCCACATAAATGTTCTTACCCAGTAATAGTGATAGAATACTCTCATTCTTCCATCAAGCTCAGTTTCTAGTTACTGACTCCATCTAGGTGTGTGATTACACACAATTAACATTAAAACTCATCATTGGTTTCTGATATAGGAAAAGAATTTTCTTAGTTTACCCACAAGTCCTCACCAGTGATTTTCAGACATGTTTTAATGAAGGATGTGTCAAAGAAGGGATGTCATCATGACTGCTCATCATCACTAGTCTGGGACAGGACAGTCACTGAAAAGAAAATATTCTCAAGTTAAATTCCTTTAAATTTCACAGGTTGGTGGTTTAAAATGATATTTTTTGGGGCCATGAAACATGAGTTCTATGTGTCAAGGGAATTTTAATTTTTACTTGATAGTTTTGGTGAATCATAAAGTCATGAGTTTTTGTTTGTTTGTTTGTTTTTAATCTGGTTTAACCAGTGGAACAGTTCATATGTTTACTATTTTTCTAAAGTTTTGACCTGTCTTTCTCTGAATTATATTTATTATATAACTGCAGCATACAAATGAGTTTCACTTTTACTTCTTCTACTTGAGCTTCACCTAAGGTTCAAATGTCTTCATGCAGTTATGACAAAATACATCTGCAATATAATATGAGCATTTATAGGAAAAATGTTTTTCCTTCATTTAATTTTTCACTTTCCATTGATCTGACCTGGGAGGAATACAGTATCCTAAAGACAGATTCATAGGCAGGCTGCAAAAGACAGATCCTTTTCCAAGACTAAAACTTGTTCAAGAATGTTCCAGAAGTTCCAGAATGGCAGAGAATTTGATATGGGATTTAAGTCATCTAATCTATAGTCTCATTATATCCTCTGCTTGGACATGAAAGATGAAAGTATTATTTTGCATATATTATGAATACATTCATAACCAATCCTAGTTGTGGAGCAGATATTATGAGATGCTATGTATTTGAATAGCTTCCCCACAGGGCCACCATGGTCAGTGCTACCTTACTATGCCAACCAGAAAAGAGAGCTCATAACATGAACAACAGTCGTGAAGAAATTCATTTTTTATGTGGATGGCACAATATGTTCCAAGAATAAACATACAAATATTATATAAGGAAAGATATTCAAACACTATCATAATAGACAAATTATCACCAATCTGATATTCTATTTTTATATATAAATTGAGCAATATCCACATGTAATAACATTATGTAAATAATGGGGAGAATATACACTGATGACTTCTCTTTTGCATTACTGAGGAGTGAGCTCAAGGCTTTTGCATTTAACTGCATCCCTAGCTTATTCTTTTATGTTTATTTTAAGACAGGACCTCACTAAATTACAGAGACACCCCGGCTGGGCTCAAACTTGCAATTCTCATGCCTCACTCTCTCAGAGTGCTGGGATTATAAGCACGCACCACCATACCCTGCCAATTGTTACAACTTCTATGCCATATAATTTGGTAGCATTTATCAAAATCACTAGTGCATTTATACTATGATCTTATATTTTTCTTTCTGGGAATTTATTTTACAAATATATTTGTACTATGTAAAGATTACTCATTGAAGAATATTCGTGGGAACATTAGAGTTGTAATAGCAAATGACTCAAAGCAACTTATATGTCAGCGAACTGAAAGAGAAATTAATTACAGAATTGTGCAGTGGGACAGTTTGCAGTCACTTAATAACAGACATAATCTTTGTGTACAAAATTGAAATGGTTTTCAAGACACATGTTATTAAAGCAAGGTGTGGGACACTGGGTGCTGTATAGCACTATTTATGCAAAAAGAGGCAAGAACAGTGAACATGTGCTCATATAATATATTTCTGGTATAAGATGGGATAAATCAGTAATGGCAGTGGCAGTGAAGGAAAAGGAGTTGAGCCAAAGGGGTAGAAGTGACAGTGTCCATGACATCTCCTTTTACTGGAATTCAATTTTAAAATTGGTGAATAAATTACCTACTGAAAAATTAAATATAGCTAGAAAAAAAATGCATTTTCCTGATAAGTGAACTTATTCAATTAAGATTTAAAATGCCATGCTAATATTAGACACAAGACCCAAGACATCTTTAGTTGGCTCATTTTTCTCCCAACATCTACAATGAATCCATGGGACCTATTTGTCTTCACAGTAAGCCAGTCTGTTATTTAAAGGGCAGGTTGGGTGGATGGATCAGCTGGCTGCTTTTCCTCTTGAATCCCTGTGTGGTTGGGACCACTCTCGTGGATCCCGGATCCCCTTCCTATTTACACTTGTGGTTGGGGTCAGGGAGCACCACGGTTTCTGATTCTATTACCGTTTTGCTTGAAGTTGCCTTACACTTTCAAGCCAAAGCCCCCCCTTTCTACAGTGTTGCTCTCAGTACCTGCTTCTAGGAGAGCAAAGTCTTCTGCCGGGGAACTGTTTAATTATGTAGAGGACTTGTGCAATTCCACGCACTGAATTCTTGCCTCTTCAACTTCTTTATTGATCCAAGAATTCCCTATATCACAAAGTAACACTCCCTCTGAACTTATATTTAATGCTCCCACGTGAATATATATTTTCTCCAAAATACCTAGACTCTGGCATAGGACTAACCTCTTTCCAGAAAAGACTTGATATATATATATATATATATATATATATATATATATATATGACCCAAAAGCAAAAATAGAACTGAAAACAAGCAAACAAACAAAAGCACAGGGCTATTTGTCCTTTCCTTTAGACCAACCAGGCTAAACAGAATAAATTCCAATTAGTTTCTTTAGCATTACCATCTAATATTATAGGAAAAGGATACTTTGACACGCAATGAAGGCTGGGAGACTATCCAATGCAAAACTGTAATTCAGGTTCAAAAGCACACTTCTAACTCTACTAGGGGCCCCAGAATTGTGTGGCTTTACTGAAGTGAAGAGAGGATATTTGCAGAGTCTAGAAATGACTCCTTTGTGGGTTTTTTGATGATTTTCAGTTCTCAAAGACAAGGGAACTTAAAGGAGGACTGGATATCACACAGGGTGTCTCTCGTGCCTCTCTTTGGACCGTTGCCTGCGCGTCCCTTTACCAGATAATACTTGGCTTCTTTTTCTCAGCTCAGGTCAGGAATCATTGAATTTCGTTAGTGAATCATTCCAATCTCCATCTCTGGACCTCAAGAATATCTCCCAGGATGTAAAAACAATCTCTGCTCTCCCTCTCCATTGGAAAACACTGTTTAATGCTGATTTTTGCTCTCTGTTTTTAATATATGCTAGATTTGGAGGAGGGGGGAAAACTCACTGTCTTTTATCAGGTTTTTAGGAGAAAAAGATGCCCAACTTTCAGCTCTGGTTCAAAAGAACATTTGTTTGTTAAAGTAAGATTAATCAGACATTTTTAGCTTGGCTATCTTTGACTATCCCTGCTTCTTATGCTTCTGTTTGGTTCAAGAAAAACATCTATCATCTTTGCCAGCTTTCCCTCAACTCAGCTCTTTACTTAATATGAATAATTAAAATGGTGCAACTAAAAACATCAGAAAGCCTACAGTCAAGCTAATTTATTTTAATTAAAATTTGATTCACAAGATTCAAACTTGTTCCACTAAGCAAAGATATACAGCCAAATTCAGAAGATGCTTTGGGAGACTGGAGAAGGCCCATCAGCATTTCCAAGTGCCAAGGCAGGTCTAGGATCATTAAAATGACTTCGGGGAAATTCATAGTAATTATGAGATAGATATAGATATTAATGAATATTTCAGGGTTTGATCTGATGGGATTATAAACTCTTCTGGCATCTAAACTTGGAGATACCTACAATTCTAGACAAACCATTTCTAAATATCCAAAATACTTGTAGAGGGCTAGAAATTAAGGGGTCTAAAAATGGTGTCCTGAGCAACAGTGGGATACCTGCTTTCAATAAAAAAGACATCCCTTATCCCAGAATTACAATTCAACTTTTAAAAGAGCCATTTCTGCAGAAATTGTATATGAAGCAGCAGCCATCACCAGTGTTGGGAGTCTACTTATCATAGTGTCGTGACCTACATTTTCCATCTTCTTCATTTAAAATCTTTATAGGGGTGTTAACTGATCAGACACTCAGTCCTTCCACAATCACAGGCACTGTGCACTGGATTCAAGTCATTTTATGATTATCTTGGGCTACTGAAAATTGTCCATGATGAGTAACTCTTCTCAGCTGTGGCAATTCAGTCAGCGGCTAAGTAATTGCATCTTTTCAAAATAGCTGCTTCTACCTTTCACTGAGCAGACTTTTGATTGGGCTCTACTTTTAGGAGGTTGTTAGAGAAGGAGATGAGCCAGGGGTTAAAAACTTTCCATTCCCATGGACTTGACTACTGTTCCTGTTGTCCAGAGGGCATTGAGGCTGTTAATCTGTGTGAATGCAGTATGAGTGATTATCTCGCGAGGAATAGCTTTCAATCATGCTTGTGGTTCACGACTTGCAAAGTTTTTGCTAGACTTGCACCCGTCTTAGTCTTTTATTAGTTATGCTTATTTAGCTCATTGTAGTTACTACACCTTGGACATAGGATTAGCATGAGGATGGAGGAGGGGAGCCTTCACACAACGACATTTAAAAACATATATACTGCAAAAAATGGATGAGGGTTGAGGATATAGCTCTGCAGTAGAACATTTGCCTAGCAGGTGCAAGGGCCCGGATTCCACCCCCAGTACTACGCGCACGCGCGCACGCGCGCACGCACACGCACACGCGCACGCACCGCACAGAGGATGAAATAAATCAAGTAGAGAATTGTACTGGATGCATGTTATAGTTGTTCTGCACCATAACAGCATCAGGGCAAATTGAATCTTTATCCCTGAAAAGCAGTGACAGTTTTAAAATGTGAGTGATTATGTTTAGTGAAATTTACTGCCTCTAAAGACTGATTTGCAGTAAGAGAAAATGCAGAATAGGAAAGGCTGGGTCAGTGTGCACCCTGATTTGGAGTGGATGACGTCTTGCTGAGACCATCGCTTTCTTCGGGATGGTGGACGCGCTCCACCGCTTCCCCCTCAGAGGCACACTTAAAATCAGTTCACATTTGTGGGCTTCTTTCTCCACAAAAATACTAAAAGTCACAAATTTCAGTTGGTATAAAGGGAAATAAGTTAACGTTATATCCTATAAATCTGCTAATATTATACAATAAAACATTTCTTTCCATCTACACATTTATTTTCTTAGTGATTTAAATTGAATCCAGTTTTGTAAGTGGGAAAAGGCTCTGTGATGGCTCTGGTTCATGCATGTGCTGTCCTGCTCCTCCCTCAGCGCCATCTGGACAGGAGGACGGCTCTGAGTCTCAGAGTGACTGAAATCCTCCAAGCAGAAGTTCCATGTTTTCTTAGGTACTGAGCAAAACACTTTATAATGAAGTAAAAATAAACTACTCATCCAGTCCAAAGATGGGCTTTCTTTAGAGATCTTAAGTTTAAAAAGTAGAGCTCTTTGAAGGACCAACTGTAGATGGGCGTGTGCTGATCAAATATCACCAACTTTGGTCAAAGTAAAATTGTATTGAAGTCAAACATAACAAAAAGCCTGAGTCAAAAGCAAGCAGCTTAGTGGATGATCGAGGTGATGATTTGCAAGTAATTGCACCTAAAATTCTGTCAGTATTTCAACACAGAGAATATAGGAGATGTATTTGAGAGTGGAGGAAATATGGTTTCATATGTACTCTGATTCTGGAAATAAATGTCTCTGTCCTCTGTTTTCTTTTATGTTTCCAAGCCAGACTCCTAACAGGTACCGGGGTCTGGTCACTGCCGTCTACCACACACAGATCCTGGATCCCAGGCCCAATGCTTGCAATTTTCCTGAGTCACATATTACCCTCCTTGCTTCCCTTTATCATGGATACCAATTCCTGCTGTTTACTATGCCACTAAGATTTTTCCTGAGGAAAAATTTTCTTGAGGAAAATTTTTCCTCAGGAAAAATCTGAGGACTGACATGTGTCTGACAGCAGGATCAGTGGTAGGATACAATGGTGGGCAAATCTAGGCCATTCTGAGGCTTCCAAGTCAATGCAAGAAATACGGACAGACATTTTGTGAAGCATTACCGTACTCAGCTGTGACAGACATGAAGAGGAAAATCACAGTGAGCTGCTGTGAGTATCAGGGAGCCCTACCCTAATTCTGGTGGTAGCTTATTTATTCTTTCCTTCTTTACTAAAGATGATCATGAGTGTTGAGGATGGGGCTTAGGCTAGGAAGGAGTTTCATTTTAAATAATGAATGAGATTGCTGTAAGCCCTGACGATATTTGTTGTTGGTGCTAGAACATTTGGATTTTTATCCTTTAGAATTGCAGCATCAAAACGATAAAATCATAATGGGCATGATTTTCAAATCGCTGTGTCAAATGCCCTTCTGTATCTGTTTATTCTCTGTCTCTCTTTCCCTTTCTCTTTCTCCAAATCACAATTGAAAGCAACTCTAAGATCTCCACGATTTTTTCTTTTTGTTTACAGATAAACATTAGATCGAAAAATTCTGGACACTTAAAAATCTCCATGGGTTTATCCCAGGTTGACGAGCAGAAGGCAGCTGCGTT
>RJWT010015148.1:0-20607 GCA_004365215.1 Cuniculus paca
AATATTCAAATTCACTGAAATTATTATTATTATTATTTTGTGTGTGTCTTTTTGAGACAGGGTCTCACTATGCAGCTCAGGCTGGTTTTGGACTCACTTTGTAGCCCAGGCTGGTCTCGAACTCGCAATGATCCTCCTGCCTCAGCCTCCCGAGTGCTGGGATTACAGGAGTGCGCTACCATGCCCAGCCTCACTGAAATTATTTTTAAAAAGGTAAAAGTGTTGTCTTATCTTCCTAAATTACATAGATCTTAAAGTAGTAGCACTTAGTAGTTCCATAAACCCACAAATGCAAGTCTACATACAATATAATTACTGAATAAGTGGAACTGATGACAGATATATCTTTTAATTTTAAACTTAAGGAAATAAAGATTATAATGTTTATGGAGCATTTACTTTTGTGCTGCTCAGTGAACCCATATTTTTGAATCCTTTACTAACATTAACTTTTGAAGTCTAAGAAAATGAGTCTCAGGAAGCTCGGTCTCCTTGTGAGTGGAGGGTGCAGTTGGGAAGTAAATTTTGTCCATGTGGCTTCAGAATTCATCACCTTCTTTCTGAGTTCTGCTTCCACCACTTTCATCTAAGAGCTGCAGCTTCCATATGTCAGGATCAGATCAAAGGACTGCAAATTATTCCCATTTCCTTTCTTACTTCCTACATCTGCCTGCCACACAGCTGAACCTCCCCGTTTTACCATCAGGTCTTTGAGATAAGGTATCTTTTCCAGAAGCTACTATGGATGCATTCATTAGTGAATGGGATATATTTCGATAGAGAAATAAGGAAGAATAGATTTTTACATTTCTAGGAAAACTAGAGCCAGGGAATAGATTATGAATTAGGAACTGGAGAAAATTGGAAGAAAACTAAAGTGATATCCATGAGATTAGAACCTTTATGCTTAGAAGAGTGCCTATTGTGCAGTAGGTACTTGATAACTGATTTTGAATGAATGAGTAAATTGGATACAAGAAATTTCAAAGATAAAATTTGGCCCACTTTTCAATTTTGCTTAAAGCTAATTTAAATTCCAGCCAATATATGTTAGAAATATCTGGGAGAGTACTTTGTGTACAATGAATCCAGTTATGCTGAATAACTGCTTATTAAGTAGTATTGGTTTCAACAGGACATATTTAAAATATATTTTTCATAATGTTATTAATTCTAATGTAAATCTTTCTGATGCAGTGTAGTAAAGGTTAATTATGGATCAAAGATGGAAAATAACTGTTCATGTGCACCATAATTTCATTTGATATACCCAAAATATTTTTGGCCATTGATAAAACTCTTTCAGTAAATGTCTAAGTGCTCCTGGCAGAAGATATCAACTATCCAATGAAGGTGAAGAACAAATTATAAATGGGGAACAATTCCCAAGTGTCTGTGATTACTACAACAGTAGAACAACAAGGTATTCTCCAGTGATGAATATTCTTATGCCCCCTTGTTGATGGAAGCAGAAAATATCACCATGCACACCAAACCCCAGAATTCCCATTGGTCTTTATGGATGGAGCCCAGCTTGTAAGTCTGCCCAGAATCGAGTGGGAATTAATTCTTTCTAGACACCATGTGTCAGCTTAATTTGTGGATTCCTTCCCTCCTGTGTTACTGGCAGAGGAATCTGTCGCATCAGTTGCAATGTTTTCTTACCTGATGGTCAGTTCATGCAAGTGTTACTCTGAACAATGACCAATACAGAAATAAAGACATAGTGACAAAACAAATTTAAAATTTCAGAATTTTTGATAGTGCTTTTGATGATTCATCTTTATTTTTGTAAGAAGATAGAAATGTTCCATGTTGCTAATGTTTTATCCTTTTCTGGCACACTATAGATCAACAGCTGTTATGTCTGTTCTTATTTTAATCCTATATGTAATGTAGGTAATACAAGTAAACTTACATGTGATGTTATAATGTGTTATTCCATTCCTTTGACATATAGCCATGGAAAAAGGATTGACTACTTCTAATTTATTATTTGTCTTGGTTTTTGGGGCCACCAACCCACACTAGAAACTTAGAATTAGTTTATACTTTTGCCCTTTCCTCATTTTTCCTAATTCTACCATATCTTACCTCTAATAGCCACATTACATTGACTTTACTTTCTAACTAGTTCTATAATTAATTTTCTCCATCCAGTATTATTACCACCATCCATATTTAGATCTTCTAGTCTCACATTTCTTCAAGAACCTCCTAACTTATCTCCCTGTGTCTGGTATTGGCTCAAGTCCATCCTTCACGTAACAGTCAGAAAGGTTTGAAATCCTAATTAAAATTCTTGAATTGTCCACCATCAATCATTTCCCAAGGCTGGCAACCTTAACTGTCATGTTCAATATTGTGTTCCTTGTACTGAGAACATTGTTTGATACAAAAAGAGCACTGGAGAGCTACTTGGTGAAGCAATGGACACATGGTCCTGAGAGAGAGGAGCACAGCAAACTTGTCCAGAGTCCTTCTGTACACTGCCTGAACCAGCCCTCACCTGGGGTCTTAATCAGCCATTAGATTCCGATTTAGAGAACAGAGTTAACTTTTCTTAGCATTGTGGGCCAGTGTCTTCCCAGTATGGCTGCTGTCTGTGATCTCAGTATTAAATCCTGCAATGTCCTTCAATTGTGTGCATCAACTCATGACAAACTACTTGGAAGCACTTACACGCTGCTTCAGTTTCATGTTCTGTTCATATGAAATATATTTTACCTTACCTTTGCTCTTTTCCAGTAAAACTTCCTCCCCTTCAGCCACATCAACACACACACACAGACACACACACACACACACACACTTCTTAGACTGAGGGATATACTTAAAATATTCAGTGTGTTTGATTCCTGTATCTTGCTTGGTAACCATTTGTCCAAGAATTATTCATCCTCCCTAGAGTGTGATGTTTTGGGATTGGAGAGCATGACATATTTACCTTGGTATTTTAAATGAAAAAGAAATGCAGGCTTGGTACACTCAGTGTCAGTTTGTTATAAAAATAAATGATGCCCTAATTAGGGAAAAAAATGATAAAATCCAGATTATGCTGTTTTGTGCTTTTATTGTGTTTGTGCTTTTAAAGTTAAAATTTTTTCTTGATTAAACATTTTGTCCCAGTGAGCAACAATTAAAAAAAAGCGTAGTGGAATTTCAGCAGTCAGATCACATTGTAACATTGTATTTTTGCCTTTCTCAGAAAAGAACCAGGGCTTTCTAACACTTCATTTGCCGGCATCTGTAATCAAAACACTAGCTTTCTCCCATACCAATCAAATATTAGCAATCACACCAGAATTGGAAGGGAATTGTTGCTTAAATTTGTAGTTTTGCCTTTCTTTGCTGAGAAGATTTGCCAGGGTTCTGTGTTTAGTACAGAGAGTTCATATCTGTCTGACCAAGTCACTGACATCACATTTGAGATGAAATAAGACTTTCGTTTAGTGCTGTTTTTTGTCTGGTTGTAAAGTCTGTCCTTTCATTAGCATTCTTATCTGTTGTTTGCAAGGCATGCTGTTTAATCCAATTTCTATATTGGTAAAAAGAAAAAAAAATGCACTAGTATTTCTTGCACAAAGAGACAGAGCTAGAAAAATCTGTTTGGATTTTTTAATCAAGGGAATATAAACTGGCTAAGCTTGGGCACTCGCTGTCTCTGCAGGAGTTCTGTAGGCATAAGGCCCAAGGGCAGTGGTGCTTGGGAGATGAGCTCTAGGGCTAGGGCTGAAGACCTAGTTCGATGCACACATCTCTCTGTGAAGCATGGTAGCTATTTTCGTTAGAGGTAATTGGTGGTCAAGAGGGACTTGCTTTGTCACATCTACTCTTTTGAACTGAACCTGATGTGAATCTTATTATCCATGGAGATGCCATCTCTACTCCCATAGTGCTTTTCAATTCCTTACCCACTTTGGACAAGTGATTGAGTGTCCCTGTAATACCTTTAATGGAAGCTGTGTCGCCAAATCCAAGAAGCTTGGGATGGAACAGACAGGTATTTATTTTTAATGGGGTCACCCCATATCAGGTGAAACTCTCTGCTTATGGGTCAAATGCAAGTGTCACACTGACTGGATGCTTCCAGAAGATGAGCGGGGCGTAGTGCTGGTTTGTGCTGTGGCTCCTTAGTCACCCGTCTTTGAAAATACACACAGCTCATCCTGGTTGACAACTGGTGTCACAATAGTATATTTCCATTTAAATGTAAAATTTTGTCTTTTAGGTATTTCAGATGTTGATAATTTTAGCAATTTGAAGTCCTGTTTGTCTATCATTTGGGCAAATACTGGTAAAATATTAGGTTTCTTTTTGCCTTTCAGAATAGGATTGAATTAGTTATATGAAAAGAACATTTCTGTTGTAGAATCTGAATCTTGGGAATAACTTTATCCTTAAGTTGTTCATCTCCAATATGTTGAGAAATATTATTAATAAATCAAATCAAGAAAGCTGTCATGTCTTTGGTAGTGAATACAAACACTAGAAGTAAAAAATAAAATACTATGCTATATTAATGTTCTTTGTTTTAGAAAAATGCAGATAATTTACATCATGTATTCTTATTTTTTCCTCATTGATTTATTTTTAAACCTTAAAAATTACTAAATTTTGTAATTTTTAGTGACTATGGATTTTTATCATAATTCTGCAACAAACTGGATAAAGTATATGTAAAATTTCAAGCTAAAAAATAAAGTCATACAGATAATAGCTTTTAGTTTTCTTTTAGTTTTATGAATTTGTGATCTTATATTCTCTGGGTGGTCAGAAGATTTAGTATATTATCTATAAAGTTTCACTGTATAATTTCTGTGCAATCCTTGATTTATTTAATGTGTTGTTTTTATGATATTTAGACCTACTTCCGCTGACTTCTTAGGAGTTTTCCCTCTAGAACTAGTAAAATAAGTAAATAAGAAAATCTTAGGAAGCACCTGGGTTATGAGCATCATAACTTTATCCTTCAACTATTTATCTCCAATGCTTATGACAATGGCATGTCACAAAGCCTTATTAGAAAGGCTTATTACAATGGAATTCTTTGAGCTCTCACAATGTTGCTCATCCCAAGTACTCAACCAATGAAACAGGCAAGCTGTCTGGCCCTAAGAATCTATCTAACTTAAGCACACATATGTCACCCACCCTATTATCTAATAAAATATGTTTTTTCCTTTAAAAAGGTTTCCTTACACAATGATTGGCTATAGAGCCAAAATTAGGGTGGAATGCCTCTGAATGAAAACTTTACTCACTTCAGGCTAGGACAAGAAAAATGTATTAGATGGTTATCCTATGCCTGGATTTTGTCTAATTACTCTTTGGGGTGTAAAAAATGGGTAAGGCAAGTTGTTGCAGTTTATAATCTCGTTGATGACAAAAGTCACCTGAAAAGTTTTTTAATGCAATATGATAAATTCAATGTGAGTTCTACTACAGAGACAAACAGAAGGGGCCTTTGGGCCTTGGAGAAAAGGTTGTGTAAATGGAGTCCACTATGCATAATGATGGTTGCTAATGGACAGATGGAAAGACTCACATATACATATATGGACCCAATGAAAATAAATGGCACTCTGTTCATAATAAATGCTTTAGCAGCTCATAAGACCCAGTTGACTAAATAGAGGGCATTATAATCTCATCTTTGCAGGTACCCAACTGGTGTCCATTTTTATCAAAATAAAATGCCTGTCTCTTTTTATGACAGATGAATACTGTCAGTGAATTTATATTGTTTCACTGAATTCTTAATGCAATTCAGGAAGCTGGAACTGTGACAGAAAAGAAATAAAACACCCCAAGGATTCACTTAATAGGAAAATACAGAAGGACAAATGATAGTCTTTCCAACAAAAGTCGTAGCCTAGCTACACAATGTTTAGTGCTTCCAGCTTGCAACTGTCTGTAGTCACTTTCAGTGGCGGGACTGCAGAACTCCCAGAGACACTGACAAAATGTATGTGAATATTGGGGAGGAATTATGTGAAACATGACTAGAAATCCATCTCCTTCACTGACCTTAGCACCCGCTCTGGCTTTGCCAAATTACATATAGGTCTCAGTTAATACAAGAAGCCAAGTCATAGGGTTCTTGAAACTTGAATCTTCTTAGTTAACTGGGTTCAAAGAATGTATCTATATGAGAATCAGAGAAAAATTACTTGAGTAGGAAATTATGTTTTCCTTCACACAAATATGCCAGGTGAATCTTTCTAGAAAAATAGAACACTTTCTAGAACTTCAGAGTTAATGGAAAACTATTTGAATTGATGAGTAGGTACAAAAGTACCTGTTTCTATTCACCATAAATTTTGAAAGGGTTTAAGCTGAATATGTATAAAACTGTATGTTTATTGCCTGATTTTTTTATCATAATTCCAATATCCTCTATGGTACAACTTTTTAAATACTTGGGAAAACACGAAAATATTCCAGCCCCCCACTATGTATATAGATCATGTTCTCTTTATCTATTCAGCTGTTGATGAGCAGAAAGACTGCTTCCATAATTTAACTATTGAGAATTGTGCTGTAGTTGGGTGTAGTGGAGCATGCCATCTACCACTTTTGGGAGCTCTTGGGAGACTGAGGTAGGAAGATCACCAGAAGTTAGAGGACAGCTTGAGCTACACAGTGAGCTCAAGACCAGTCTAAACTACATGGTAAGACCTTGTCATGAGAGAGAGAGAGACAGAGACAGAGAGACAGAGAGAGAGTTGTTTTGCTATAAACATGGGTGTGTGCGTATCATCATGCATCACTGTAATATGATGAACTTAACTCTTTTGGGAAGATATATAGAAGGGTAATAGCTATAACAAATAGAATATCTAGTTTTACTTTTTTGAAGACTCTTCATACTCATTTCCAAAATGATTGGATTAGTTTACATTACCACCAACAATTTAGAAGTGATCCTCATTCCCTAGAACCTTACCAGCATCTGTTGTTTTTAGAGTCCTTAATGGCAGCCATTCTTACTGGAGTACATTTCTCTAATAGCAGGAGATGCTGAACATTTTTCTTGTGTACTTATTGGGAATTTGCACTTCTTCACTTGAGACTTGTCTATTCATTTTAATTGCCCATTTTTTGGTTGGATCTTTTATTTGGGGAATATTTTTTTGTATGTTTTAAGTATTAGTCCTCTGTTTCAGAAGTTGCTGATAATTTTTTCCCATTTTTCAGGTTGTGTCTTCACTTTTCTGGTTGTTTCCTTTATGGTGCAGCTTTTAATTTGTTACAGTCTCATTTGTTGATGTTTGCTATTATTTCTTGTGACACTGGCATTCTGGTCAGAAAGTTCTTGCCTATGCTTATATCTTCAAAAATTTCATCAATTTTATCTTCCAGCAGATTCAGTGTTTCTGTTTATACATCTGGCTTTTGACCCATTTTGATGTAATTTTAGTACAGAGTGAAAGATGTGGGTTCAGATTTGTTCTTCTGCACATGGATAACTACTTTTCCTAGTGCTGTTTGTTAAAGAGTCTTTTTTTGGCATATGCTTTTGGCTCCTTTAACCTCAAAAGTCAGGGTGCATGGGGTTGTTTCTATTTCCTTACTTCTATTTTATTGGTCTACATGTCTGTTTTGTGCCATTATAATGCTATTTTTATTAATGAAGCTTTGTAGTATAATTTGAAACCTAGGACTGTGGTGCCTCCTGCTTTGCACCCATTTTTAAAGATGAAAGACATAACCCATTCATCTAACAAACTCCTATGATTCCTGAAGAATATAAAAGCTATAATTTTCAATATACAGATCTTTTACTTCCTTTGTTAGATTGGTTCCTAAGTATTTCATTTTTTTTTGGGTGCTACTGTGAAGGGTGCTGTTTCCTTATTTTCTCTCTCAGTGAATTTGTTGTTTGTGCACAGGAATGCTATTGACTTCTAGTGTTGACTTTTTATCCAGCTATGCTGCTGAATTTGGTTATTGAGTCTAGAAGTCTTTTGGTGGAGTTTTTGGGGTCTTCTATGTACAGCATCATGTCATCTGCGAATAATGGTAATTTAGTTTATTCCTCTTCTATCCTTATTCCTTTTATTTCTTTCTCTTGTCTAATTGCTCTGGCTAATGTTTCCAGAACTATGTTGAGTAGGAGTGGCGAGAGTGGATATCCTTGTCTTATTTCTGAAGTGAAAGTTTTTAGTTTTTGTCCTTTTAGTATGATGTTGGCTGCTCATTTGTCAAAGATAATTTTTATCAGATTGAAGTAAAGACCATCTATTATAATTTTCTTTAGAGTTTTTTTTATGAAAGAGTATTGGACCCATCAAAAGAGTATTGTGATCCATCAAAAGCTTTTTCTGCATCTATTGAGATGATCATGTGATTTTTGTATTTGGCTCTGTTGATAATGGTAAAATTGATTTACGTATGTTGAACCATCCCTGTATTACTGAAATGAATCTCACTTGGTCATGGTTGTTACCCAAGCGCCCATCAACTGAGGAATGGATAAAAAAGATGTGATATTTTTATACAATGGAATATCACTCAGCCACAAAGAAGGATAAACTTGAGACTTTTGTAGGAAATGGATGCAATTTGAGACCATGCTCAAAAGTGAAATAAATTAGACTCACATGTGTAAACATTATATTGTCTCTCTGGCCTGAGAAATTAAAAGAGCAAATAGGTCTAGAATGTACAACAGACATTGTGAAATGAAAAGTAATTGCTTAAAAGGAAAAAGGAACTAGGAGGGGGAAAGGGGAAAGGAAGTAAGGGCAAAGAGAGAAAAATGCAAGGTAGCTATACTATTAGTGTTCATTGAAAAGGAAGGTTTGTGTCAATATCAATTGGAGAATTTTTATGCCTATATTTTGTACTCTGAGTAACTACTTTGACAATGACAATGTGCAATGGATTAACTATTGTTATTCTATTATATTAAGAAATTGTGTTTTACCTTTTTTCAATAAAATAAGAAAACAAAAGCAAAAATATAAAATCTATTCAACTCAGCAAAAGAAAAAGAAGGAATTTACTATATGAAGAATATAAGCAATTTTACATGGTTCTCCTTGCTTGTCTCCTACAATAGTACTTCAAGATTGGCTTAGAAACTTCAGGAATAAAGGAGACTAAGGCAGAGAGTTACTTGAAAGTGAAACTTTCAACTTTGAGATCTTGATCTCCTAAGCAAATGGAAAAGTTGCTTATTTTGATGGGATAGTTAGATAATCATATGAATGTATTATTACTTGATACTAGCAATAAGATTATAAAGAAGATGTCACATCATTATAATATTCACTGTCAATCTTTGAAAGAATAGTGAAAATAACGCTTGTTGCATTTGCAAAATGACTTTGTCTAAGCAGTTGCCCATAAGAGTTTAAGAAAGGAACATGATTTCTTCATTGAGGAATTAATCAGGAATTAATTTATTCAGCAATTAATCAATTAATGCCTCTCGATATTTATTAAGCAAACATTACAAAACTGGTACCTTAATTAACATTAATATTTTTCAATGTAAACAAGATTTTGAGATTCTTGATTTCCAAATGAAGAAACTAAAGTGCCAAGATGTGAAGATAATTCAAGGAGTCAGTGGCAGAGTAAGAATTTAATCTAAATCATTTTATATCAACATTCATGACATTACTTTGTGCAGTTTCTTATCTGGATCATTAGCATATTGCTCAGTCTAGAATGTGTGTTATGCCTTCCACCTGACACTTTGTAATTTTGTCTCAAGTGGACATACTGGCACCTCCACCTGAGGCACACTTTTCCTTTCCTACTCTTGGCACGGCATTTTTACTTTCCAGGTTGGTATCTAATGAAATCTCCCAGTTTTACTTTAAGTGGCATTGGCAACATGTGGTCCCTGATAAAAAGCATATTTTCTTTCGAGATTGTAATCATCAGTTGGGCTCATTTTCTTGGCCCCTCCATCAAGCTGAACTTCTTTGGAAAAAGAAACAGCAGCTTGTGGGTTATTAAATGCCAGAGAGCTGAACTTAAAAAAAAAGAGAGAGAAAGAGAGAGAGAGAGAGAGAGAGAGAGAGAGAGAGAGAGAGAGAGAGAGAGTCATACCAGGAAACAACTGAAAATACATTTAGAAAGCCTGCATATGTGTGTGTGAATGCAGAGACTTGAAGCAGTCACTCAGCTCACCTATGATACATATGCAGAACTACTTGATGTATGCAAAACTCTTAAAGGGCATGGTTTTTATCCACAGCCTATTTATTCCAAACATAGCTAAATGAGGAGACCAAATATAGAAAGTGATGCTCCAGGGGCCCTACGGCCTATATAGAATTTAAACTGAAATGATTTGCAAAATCACTACTAAGACAGCTTGCTCATACTGTCAGCATGCCAGCACCAGAAGCTTGTCGTGTATTTTTGTCTTGGCAGATGCACATTCTGTTATAAAGGTCTGTTCATCTGATGCCTGCCTTGTTTTCAGGTAATGTTCAGTGCCTTCTTTTGAAAGGAGGAGCATTGTGACCCATGTCCGTGTCACTGAGGACAGACACTCTGCACCCTGTCCCTGCCCATGAGCTGGTGTCTTGGCTTCCCGCCATAAAGAGTTCTTTTCTCCTCCACAAAACTACAGTCACGGGTTTTTCTCTTCTTTCTTTTTTTGTTTCAGTTTTCTTCCCAACATTTTCCAGGGCAGAGAGAAATGAAACCAATGTTAGGTGATAGCAATAATGATGACATATAAGGATCACATTTCTTTAAAAATCACCTTAGAGTTAAGGATGGTTTTTTTTTTTAGATTAAATTATGGTTTTCTGAGCTGATTAGCATAGTTTTTCAGCCACTCTGAAGTGTTTGTTAGGCTTCGCATGCTGGTCTCCATATGCCTCTTTTCAATTACATGTGCAGCCACAAGTATGGCTAAACGGAACGCTTCTTTAAAAACAGAAAGCAAACTGTTAGGCTTTGTGCAGTGGGACTAGTGAGTGTGCGACATCTCAGACTGCCCTTATTTCATTACCAAACGACTAGATGTTCTGTTAGCAGAAATAGCCAGTAAAATATATCTTACCATCAGATATTTTGGGAATTAAAGGGGAATTAGGGAAATTGGAGCGCCTTAAAAGGACATGGAATGGAGTTTAGACCATAGTTGTGCTAGAGGATACCTGTAGAGAGGATTTTCATTTTTGATGTTCGGAAAAGTAGTAATAATGGTCCTATCCTGTGTTCCTTGTACACATTTGTGTGTGTTTGGTCCACTTCAAAAATCTTTGAGTTATGTCTATTTGTTAAGCCAATTAATTGCTCAACACAGTGACTCCGTTGGGTAAGTATTACAGCTTTATGGATTACAAAGCTACAGTAGAGTGATAGAATCATGCTTCTGAAGATAAGCAGGAAAGGAATGGAATTAAGATCAAGAGCAGCTAGTGTAGCTGCAGGGTCCGTGTCTTCTTCTGAGACTATCTGGGGAGACAGATGACAGGGTCATAGTAGGAGGCTTTCTCTTCTTCCATGGTGCATTGCTGTGCATTAGGTTCCATTGCTAGATTGTAAATTCTCTTTAGTCCTCCACCGACACTTCTGCTGTATAGCTAAGTCTCAGGAAATGTTTGTGGAATGAATGAATAAATGAATGAATGGCATCTTACTTTCTGGGAAATGCCGTAAGTAAACTAATTAGAGTACAAAACAAGATATCGCTAGGACAAAACAAACAAACAAAAAACAACGTCTGAAAAATGCATTGAGCTTCTCATTACTCCTTTACAGTGAAAGCCATCATATCAGGGTGGAGGCACAGTTTGTAACCAGAGTGCCACTCAAACTCCAGAGTGAGTTCCAGGGTGGCTGCAAACACATTATTTGATAATATTTGGTCATTTCAATTTGGGCTTTGGTCCCTCTGCTATAAAAAAAGGTATTTATTTGAAAAGTAATCTCTCATGATCCCAATGTCTTACAACACTTTCAAACAGTTGAAATTAGAATTTAGTACTTAAAAAAAGTAGTTAGGGCCCATGTAGTATGTTTGACTTGTCTATTTGTGAGCTTGAAAAATGCTACTTTCATCAAGTTACAATAGACACATGATGTCTAAGTCAGAAAGAAGAATTTTTCAAAAATGTGACGAGTTGATTAGAGGACAATGGAGGATGTTGGGTTCAATTTAGTATGTTCTACAATATCCATGAAAGCAGGTAAGCAAAAATTATTATTTTTCCACAACACAATGGAATCCTTCAGAACTGTTTTCAGTTTGTCTTTCTTTTATATAATGGTTATGTTGCTAAAAGTGTATGTGTTTAAATAATTATGAAATAACTAATGTTCTGCATATACTAGGGATATATAATATTTTGTGCAATATCTTGTATAATCAAATGGAGAAGAGTGCACTTTTGACAAATGCTTCCTCAAGTTTTAAGGGTGTACTGAAACTAATTTGTACTTAGCAAATAAAGTTGAATCCAAAATATTACAAAATCCTCAGGTTCAACATCTACAGGAAACATGAGGGGCAGCATGAAGGTAGTTTTTTTCACTTTTCAAAAAATGAATTTTGAGTTAAAAGGTATACCTGGCCACAGGAAACCCAGACGCATGTAAAACCAGATTTATACATGTGATAAATTATTTTAAGGTTCTTGAAACACCACTGCCATCATCCATCAACGTGAAGCTGGTTCTACAAATGTGCACACATTTCCTGAAAGGATTTATAATCCAGCCAATACGGTACATTTTGAATGTGTTACAGAAAGGACAGATTTACAGGAGACAATCTGCCTTCATGATGATTGCATATTGTGGCATTTCTAGTCCATATGGATCAGTAAGACTTGGATAGCAGGCATTTGACCTTCAAAATCATGCAAATGTGAAACCAGACTTCTACTCTTACAGCTGGGGACGTCAGTAGGACGTCTTCAGCTTATTTTGGAGGCACTGATTAAAACACAATTTGACTTCTAAAATTACTGAGATTTAATTTCAATATTTCTCCACTCCCCCATAAAGGATGATTTAATCTTTTGCTCCCCCATCCACATTCCCTCTGGCTAACCTTCACTCATTAGCACCCAGAACTCAAAACTGATCATTTAAGAGAGAACTTGCTAACTTAGAGCCACAGGCCAACTATCAACAAGACTTCAAACCTTTTTGTTCATGCCATAGTTAATCTCAAGTAATAATTTCTGATAAACTTTGAAAAGGTCTGAGAGTGGCTTTCTGTCAGAGGCCTTGGGAAACTACATTTTCTTACTGTGAAAACTTCATCGTGCCAGATATAATCAGACTGTTTATCTGGCAATGTTAATTTTCTGGGTTTACAGTATAACAATTCGCCAAGATTATTGGAACAGAATCACAAGAAGTTATATTTGTTCATCGGCCAATTTTTTTTTTGTATTTAAAAATTCAGTGCAAAATGGTATCACATTTTCTAGAATGCTGACGAGACCACTCTTGAATAAATGCATTTTCCCAAAGCTAAAGTAATAAAAGAAACAAGACAGAGAGAAACACTCTCAACAGTTTCCCTCTTTGTGATTTAAGTCACTGAGACCCCTGCAGGGAGAGGCAGACTGAATGAAGTCACGGGCATCCTGGTGACCATGTTTTGCCGAGCTGAAGCAAACTCAATCATAAAGAAAAGAAAAATCTAGGCAAAATTCCTACTTCTGGGGAAAATTTCTGTCGCTTAAGAGGCAACATGAGATTTTCTTCCCCTTCACAGCACCTGCAGCAATCTCAGTTCCTCCAGAATGGCTAACCACGAAGGAGGTTTCAGTTCAGGCAGGCTTCAGGCTTTTGACTGCATGTTAAAAGAATTTATTTGTTTGCTATTTTGCATACTCTTGCCTCAAGACTGTGCTTTTAGCAACTTGTTTTAACTTATTATGAAGTCTTTATTGATAAAGAATGATTTTTTTTATTTGACTCTCATAACTGAATTTAACCATTGTTAATGTGGATTTTTTTTTCCTGATTAACTTTAATCAGCTATATATTTTGGCAGAGCACAGTGTTTCCAATTGCTCATGGACAGGGCAATGTTTTCTAGTTTCCTGTCTGGGAAATGTGAAATGTCCAGTATCCTTAAACTCCTAAGGAACTCCGAATAGTAGCTCATAATGTATTATAAACTTACTCAGCACCACTGAGAACTTATAAGCACTTCTACTCATTCAGTCCTCACAACCTTGTGAAATAATTTCTCTGATTGTGCTTGTTACAGAAAAAGAAAACAAGACTCAGAGAAGCTCAGTAACTATCAGCAGTCCGTCCTTGGCCATCTTCATTATGAACCAGAGTTTGAACCCAAGCTGCCTTTCCAGGAACCAGCAACCTGTACCATTTGATACGTGGAGAGAAGGTAGCCCAGTGATAGGTATTTATCATCACTGTTTATGGACTTCATCAATTTCTATCTTTAATCAAAAAGTTCAGGAGCAAGTTGAAAACCCTCATAAATTATACATTTCCCTATGGAGTGATAAAATGATGGCCACACTTTTCAAATATAGATAAGCGGAACAAGGATCAGTTGGTAGGAGGCAAGTCATACTTTCACTGGGTGTCACTCTCCCCTCATATCATACAAACAGTTGGAGTAAATACGTTCTAAGATTTCTCCCAAAGCTCATGTTGCATGACTTCATAATGGTCCTTCAGTGGTAGAGAATCACAGTCATGCTTTAGGATGTTTTTGCTTATAATATTTGGTATACAGAATCATAACTCAGAAAAAGAAGGGTATAAGTAGTGTGTCATGTACTCGTTGTATATTTTTTTTATGGAAAAAGGAGCCATCTCTAGAAGCTTCATTAGCATACTACATAATTCCACAATAGAACCCTAGAGGTTTATACAATCCACACCTGGAGAACCAAGGTGGTATTTTAAAAAGAGTCACAAAAAAGTAAGAGAGGAATAGGAGAGTCTTTCCAATAAGGCTCTTTTTTTCTGTCTTTTGTATGTCACTTATTTTTATATCTGTATATTCAAAATGGCTTTGCCTATCACATGTACATATTTTATACCTCTCAGGGAATATCTGGAATTTTATCTCTAATTACTGTATTTTCTGAGTTTTGAAAATTTCTAAAAGAAAAATACACATGAATATATGCACATAACATCAGCATATAATTTCTTTCTGTACTACAACCCAGTTTGCAGTCCTATAGCTTAGAGATTCTTTATGGTCCTCAGATGCGCTCAAAAAGCTAAGATCCACATGAACAGAGCAATGTCTCCCCACCCAAAGCTAATCATCAGATTGGGAGGTAAAGGGGAAATACCTTGAAATAGTTTTCAAGTTTTAGCTGTTGTTCTTATAAAAAGTAGCCATTTTATTCTCAGAGTCTGTAAACCAAACAAATGAGGGTCTTTTAGAGATTAAATAGATGACTGCTCAGAAGCCAGAATCCAGAGAGGAGAATTAGTTGTTTATGGTAAAAACACCTCTTCTTGTAAATTGTGTTACCCTTTATGTCAGATGTCGCTGTCTCTCTGAATGTTCTAGTCTAACATCCCCTCTAAAATAAACACTGTCATATCACTGCACTTTGGATGGGAAGAGACCAAAGCATAAAAATTTGATTTCTTTTTTCTGTGAAGGAAGTTAAACTGATTTTATTTTAAATACAGAACTTGGTGCTAGGCAGAGTCCATGAAAGGGTGAGATAATTAACAGATCAAGAGCTCACTTTTCTGATTCTCTCTTCTTTTCCATTTTGCATGACCACACTGTTCTCTTTTTTGCAGAGTAAAAGTCTTCTAGAACATCACAGTGTGGTGAAGGGAAATCAGCACATTTACCTCAATCCCAGTCCCATGCCAGGCAGCCTTTCCAGGGTGGCTGGCCTCATGTGTGGTGCCAGCCTCTGCTAAACAGCACCCTTTGAAGTTCTAGCTTTTGCTCAGCAACCCTTGACTCGGTTCCAGTTTGTTATATGGGTTCTTGGTTCTGGAAAAAGCACTTTCTACTCTTGTTCTTCTGAAATCAGTGTCTTCTACTGACATTGACCTCTTGTTTACTTCACCAACTTCTGGTTGGATTTGGCTCTTCTCTAACCTGAGTAATCATGAATTAAATTCTTTCATCCTATTTTCCTGGCAGAGTTTAGCTCAGGTACTCTGGTTACAGGAGACACAGGGAGCAAAAACACATTCTGCAAAACAAATAATCAGATATTATGTGCATCATAGTACATTATTTGAGATGAAGAAAATCAAAGCGTCTTATAAGGACAATCTGGGGAATGTCCATGACTCACTTTCATCAAAACACGTAAAATTATCTGATATCTTTTATTGTTATCCTCACATTCAGACTACTTTCTTGCTGACTTTACACTGTGCAATCTACAGATCTTTCTATGTCAAATTACAGAATCCCAGAATAATTCACAAACATGAATTGTCTGGAGTTTAGTATAATTCTTTTAACTACTTTGAAGTGAATGGACTGTGATATGAGTACAGGTATCATTTTATAAATGCACAGTTTCAGCCAAAGAAAATATGTAGATAAATAGAGGTACAGGTTTTCTGCATTTTGCTCTGTGAGGTTCAGTGGGTAACCAACAGTCTGGAACTCAAAAGTCTTTGAAATACCTTCCATTCTGCTCCTCGTGTTCAGTGACCTTGAGTAAGTCACCTAAATCTAAGGCAACTCTGGGTCTGAAGGGAAGGATCTAGCTTCTGGGAATGCAAACCACTGAACAGAGGAAGCAGGCTGCTGAAATGGTCAGTGCTAGGAAAAGCTCAGCAAACAAAAATAACACTTGGATGTGTTCATGTGCATGAAACCTTCTTAAGGGTTTTCTCTAGTATTAAAAATTTTGTGTCTAGTTATGTCTTTATATTGATGGGTGGGAATCTGTACTGCTTCCACTCAGTGCTAATAACCCTGTAGGCATCTTAGAAAGATTCAAATTCAAAACAATTACTTAATTTTCAGTCAATTAAATTTCCCACCATTTTTCCCTTGCACTAAATCTCAGCTGGCTAATGCCACTCAGACTTACAATAAAAGTATTTGCAAACATGCAGTTAGGAATTGACTAAAATACTTGTCTACCTGTTTGATTAAGGCATTAGCTGCCACCTCCAGCGCTGCATGTCAGTTTCTTAACAGAAGTTGAAATTGGTCAGGATTACATAGGCCTGAGCTTGTTCTTAAGAGGACTAAACACACACCCCTCCCTCTGGAAATGTCATAACCAGACCCCAGCGCTATTAACACAAGATTGTACAATGCTCAGCATGTGTGTTACTCTTCCTTACTGTAGATCTGTGGAGTGATCCCCATTACACTTTCCCCTACCGAACCCAGACATGGCCTCAAAGAGCTTCTTAACCAAATCTTTCAGGGAGCCTTTAAAAATTGCTTGGAGCTGTCACAATTGACAAAATTATTCTTCACACCTGCTTTGAAAGTACAATGTGGTATAAAGTCCTTTAACACAAGGTTGACATCAGGTATTCACCTGTCATGAGGTTTTTAGGCAACTCTAGCGAATCACATCTTTCAGAATGTACCATTCTAGGATTTTTAACTTGACAAATATGGAAGAAAATACTTAGAAATTTTCTGGAAGTAACTAGAACTAAAAATTCATGGTGTATAAATTTTCTGTAGGAAGAAGATAAAGAATGGCAAAGTTAATAGGACAACAAATGAGAGGTTTGTCTTCATTGGATGGTGATAGGTTTCTGAGGCTGGAAGGGTGTGATCCTTTGCCACAGTGTGTACAGTGGGACTGGGACAGGTACAGTTTGGGAGGAGTTAGTGCTGGTGAAGAGAAGATAAATGATGCCTTGTTGTGACACAGCAAAATAGATACCATCTTACTCCACATTTATAGTCTCAGTTTTAGGGCTGGGGATTTAGCACAATGGCAGAAGCGCCTGCCTGGCAAGCATGAGGTCATGAGTTAAAAAAAAACACGATAGTATCAGTTTTACTGGTTGAAATATGTTTAAATTTTAAAATCACAGGATGCCCTTTTGAGAGTTTTAGCAATAACCACTTTGTAGGATTCAGTCAGTAACTACTTATTGAGTACTCACTGCATACTAGACACTGTGGTACTTTCATTCAATATCTATAAAGTATGAATAGCATTGTTTCTCTTGTCCAGCTCACAAGAGTACTAGGGGAAGGGCCGGGCATAGCTCAGTAGCATAAGTGCCAGCCTGGCAAATGCAAAGTCCTGAGTTTGAATCTCAGTGCCAAAAAAAAAAAAAAAAGAGAGAGACAGAGAATACTAAGAGGATTCAACCAATGAATGTTTACAAAAAGTATGATTTTATTATAGTCATGTATTAATGATAATTATTATCACACAATGAATAAACTTTTAATAAATATTAAGCCTTAAAATGGAAATATCAGCAAAGTGTATAGTCAACAAAGGCTTTTCATGGGGTTACAAAGAACAATCTGGAATTTTAGGATAGTCCTTTATATTTTGAGACCTGGCCATAGAGACACTCAGAAAATGTTAAACAAGTGAAGAAATAAACAAGTGACTGAAGTAAAAGTTAAGACATTTTATGCCTTTCAATTACCTGTAATTGCTCTGTGGTCTAACTTTTATGCTACTTGGCACTTAAGTTTATCATATTTTCTAGGTTATCATGAATTAAGGCTTTATATAAATTAAAATATTCTCTTTGGCATTTTGGGAAGTCTTTCAACTTCTGTTCTTAAGGTGACTGTCTTCATTTATTCCCACAGCTTTTATTCTTTTTTCTATTGAAGAGACATTTCTTCTCTATTTGTAACCCAGACCCTGTTCTTCCAGCCCCAATTACAAGGTCCTGCTGGATATATCCCCACAGAATATTTGTTGGATTCCTCTTGTTCTCCATCTCTCTGCCTATTTTTTCTTTTCTCTTCCCTTGCCCCATCTAACCAATCATGAAGCCCAGTGTCAAAGCTAAGCATGTTCCCATCAGCATCATTTTGTGTCCCCTTTTTCCCCAGCTGTCTTCCTCTTACATTGAATACTCAGTTCCTTACAACGTAGAGCTCCACATCTTCATTCCTACAAACACACACACACACACACACACACACACACACACACACTGTTTTCTCTGCCCATTACTACTTGTTTGGGACTGGACCTTTTTGGATTTTGCTATGCATCTCCAAGTATTCTCTCTTAACATCCCAAAATTTGCCAATACACATGGGCTCATCAAGACATCGTCTGCTCAAGTAACCTCTCGTGTCACTAATAACTTTCAATGTTTATCTGAGCTCTATTAAAACTTTAGAGTGCAGAGTCTTCTATAAGATAAAGTGAAAACTCCTGAATGTGTCTCTTAAAGCTCTGCCCAGTCTAATTTTGCCTAATTTTTGACCCCATTTCTTGGTTCTTTTTTGATTGTTCTGTGTTCTTGATAGTGTAGAACTACTTGTTTTTCCCAGAACATACCTTAGGCCTCTGTGAATTTGCTCATGCCTTCCCCCCTCCAAAGGAATGACTGTCCTTTCTTGGAAATCAAAATCATCTAAGTCCTTGAAGAAGCAGATATAAATATTTTCTTGGTTTTAAATTTTAATTTTTATTATTTTTTTATTTTAATTTTTTCAGAATTGTTATTTAAGGAAATTCAATATAAAGAACAGCAAGTTAACTGCACTTTTTGTGTCCAGTTGACCTCAGAATTCCAACTGTTTGCCAAATTGTTAAGAATCAATTATTAAGAGTATTTCCCAGTATACTCAAAATATTGATTGTTCCTAATTTAAAAACACAAAGTACATATATAGCATATATGTACTTATTTGCATGCAAATTAGACACCAAGGTGGAAAATGGTTTAATTATTTTAAAAGAGTAAAGCAAGAAAAGAACACAACCAGTCAAATAAATAATGAAATACATTTGCTCTATAAATTCATCAGAGTTTAAACCTGAAAATTGCAACATAGGAGAACATTAAAAACCATTGGTAAAATTTACTACTGATAATAATTTCCAAATGTTCTTTAACTCAATAGAACCTAGAGATATTTCTTATTGACTTTAAAAGAACATTCTGGGATGAAACACAAAATGAGAAATCAATTTTGTAGAAGAGTAATTCAAATAAAATGAAGTAGCGGTAATTTGAGTCCGCAGAAAATAACTTTGCCTGTTCGGAATCTAAGGTAGAATAAGGTTATTCAATATTACACTGTTTTTAGTAAAAAATCTTTTCCGTGAGGATGACACTTAGTGGGGCACGTTCCCTGTCCCTCTGGCTGGAGCTTCCTAAGTATTCTAATAACTCGAGTAAACTATGGGGACAAACACGCAGCCGCGGCTGTCTGGAGATTCTGCATCTGCCTTCCTTAATCAACTTCCTTTCCTGAATATGAGTTGCAATAATGAGTCAATTAACGTCCTCAAATGCCAATGAGATGTAAAAGAGATTGGTAGCGGTGGTGGCGGAGTGCGTTTCGGGAGCCGTTCCAATGTCTGGATTTTAACGAGGATCACACACTGAGCTCACAACTGATTATTTATCTCCTGCAAACGTCACTGGCTGGCACTTTCCCTGCAGCCTTCCCCATGGCTCACCCAGGAAAGTAGGGAAGACAAATCCAACCTAGTTATCTAAAAAAAAAAA
>RJWT010015149.1:0-20628 GCA_004365215.1 Cuniculus paca
CATAATCCTGAAAGCCTGAGCTTTATAGATTTCAAAGTCTTGGTTCTTGAAGGGGACGCTGGGGACACAGTGAGAGTTCCACTGAAGTTTAAGACGCAGCTGCTTCTTTCACACTTTGTAGCAAAGGGACAAGCGGGAAAGTCCCTGGACAGCGTACTGTCATGGATAATTGCCTCTGATCTTTGAAGGGAGCAGGGCTTCTGTTTCCTCAAGGAGAGCAGGGAGTAATTTTTGGCATCAGTGTGAAACATTCAGATATCTCTTGATATTTCCTTGCACAATTTTTAAAGTTAAATAGAAAAGTTTCAGATTTGGACAAGGACATGGCAAGGACTCAGTGCTTTAAGCAAGTAGGGTATAGCATATATCTCATCAGTCACCCAGGACACTAAAACACTGAAAGTGAGGTCATTTAGAACAGAGAGTACAGGGAGAATTTAAGTTTCCCTTGTAGCCCTGAGATCTTTTTCAGCTGTTGGAATTATTCTTTTGAACCAGTAACTTCCGTTTCAGACATTTCCTCTAGGAATACAGTCCACTGGAAACCTCAGTGCTGCTCAGAGAGCCCACGTGAAGTGGGCAACTGTAGTGGACACCGGGTTTGCCATTCCCGGATGCTTCTGCGAGCACTGTCTGCTGCCAGACCTTACTGTGGCTCTTTCAAGGAGCTGCACACGCCTTGGAAAAACTGATTTGCCAAAGTTTATGAACCTTATGGAAACAGGCATGTGCAAAGACTGATTAATGAAACAGTGCAATGTCCAGTCCTCCTCCCAAACTGAAGTTCACTCTGAAGCAACACTCAGAGTTCAGCCCTCCTTAGACATGCAACTGTGGTGGGCATAGAGGGTGAAAGACATGACCCAGGCCCAGCCTTAGTTCAGAAGTCACTGGGACTGAGAGGAAATTGAAGGGTGTTGAAGTCATACTGGATTTGATTTAAAGAAAATAAATAAAACATTTCTGCTTAAGTACTCCACTGTCAACCAGTCACTTCAAGGTATCAAAGAGAAATGCACAATGATAATCTTATTAATAATCACCAGTAATGAATAGTAATAACCAAAATACATGTATAATACTTTGAATTTTCTTAGAACCTGTAAGTAATAAACATTAATGCAGATGGTCACCGTATTTAGAGAAATTAATCACTTATTATGTTTCACCTACTATCCAAGAATATTCTGGAAATGCAAAAGGAATAAGGAACAGAAAGAAAAAGTGCATAAGCAATTATAATAGATATATTTTTAGGAAATGCAATCATGCTATTTTCAAGAAGTTTAGGTTACGAAATAATGCATAGATTTCTATTCGTATTGCATGGCAAAAGTGTTGAAATAGCTGTCCTCTAAAGCCCTTTCCAATTCTGGAATTCAATGATTCTTTTATTATTTTTGGTCTAGGAACTGAATAGAAAAGCAGTTCATCTAGTTTGGAATCTATTCCACAGAGAAAAAAGACCAGTGTCTGAGAAATGCATTAAGACATCTGATATAAATATAGGAAAATAGCCTATTGTAAATGTATAACCACATATAACCACATGATTGACAGTGAAAGAGAGATGTTTTAACCTGTAATTTTCTTCTAATGTGAAAATAGCTTTATTATTCCCACTGAAATTTAACTGAAATGTTGTTACATGGCCTGACTCTTATCATTCAGTTAATTCCACATTCACTCTTGATAGCAGACTCAATTGGTGTCCCAGTCACATCTCCTTGTGCCTATTTGCCATGAGCAAAATAGACATTTAAATAACAGCTTTTGTTTCTCTTTATCTGAAGACATCCAGCAATGGTCTAAATCTTTCTTGTGCATAGGGGTGCTCTGCAAATTTCTATATAGTATCTTGGTTTGAATTCACCAAAACTGAACTCTGGGGCATGAACTGAGTGGATTTTATTTCTCTGCTTGGTAGGGGCAATCCTAGGATGTTAATGAGTGAGTAGGACGCTGAAAAGGAAAAGGATCACAGAATGCATGCCAGAGCCCTTAATTCCTGGACAATCGTGGATGACTCTTTTGGTATAAATGGAGTGACTGTGTAAATGGAATGTATCTCAGGATGGAGTTAGAAACCTGTGATAGTCTTCTACCAATCCCATCCTTCATTTTTGCAGTTTGCTTTTTGAGTTCACTCATCAATGTTTCTGGACATTCAACTTTGCTGGAAAAACAATCTAGCCAAAGCTCTAGGGCTGAGAGCTTCGGTTGTTTGAGATAGAAAGCCGATACCCTTGGTATAGGACAATTGTCTAACAGAGTCATGTGTGCCCTCTGGGACGGGCAAAGGTTCCTTGAGTGAAGAATTGAGAATATTGGCTAGAGATGTATTAATTCTAATATTGAGTTTTAAGCGCCTTCATCATGTAATTTATCACAATTTATGTCTCTTTCCAAGGCAACTAAGAAACTCATCGTGTCCTCATCTGCAACATCAGCAACGATTACATGAAGAAAATGTTAAGTAATCTTGATTCAGTAATTTAAAATTCTATGCCTGTGCTACCGAGAAAAAAAGCATGGGAGAATGAGAACTCTATTTGTTGAAATGGGTTGAAATGATTACACACAGAAGTCAAGAACTGAAACACAATAGCCTGTTAATAAGGCAACATGATTTTACGCTCATGAAATGTGTTCTTACAATCTGCTTGTAGGTCTCTGTGTGAGATTACCTTATAGTGAGGAAAAGAACATTCAATGCAGAAACAGCTCCATGTTCTGCCCAGCTGCTCTATTATCACCTGATCAAAGTAGATTTTAACATTTAAGTAGATTTTAACATTTTTATTACAATTTTATAGTTGAAAGGTTTATGATTTAGAAGTACCACTTGTTGACAGTATTTTGTATTTTCTCATATTTCTTTAAAATAGTGATTAAGTTTTTAATTTTAATTTACATATAGTAAATTTAACATTTTTAGTATACCATTCCATGAGCAACAAACCCATATGGTCATGCAACCACTGCCAAATTCAAGAAATAAAATACTTGCAATATCCTTGCAAGACCCTTAAAAATCTTAAATAATCATTTCTCTTAAATTTGAATTGCACAAATTAATACATACACACATTCTTCTCATTAAATGCAATTATAGTTAAGACAAGTAAGTCCCTTGAGTATCATCCTTATCCAAGTCTCTTTTACTATCCACAAGGAAACACTATTCTCAGTTTATGTTTTTCCATGCATGTCTAATTATCGTGGTTCTGGTCAGTAGTCAATAGAATGTTACACGATATAAGAAGATTAACTCTAACAATATACTGAGGTCTGCGCTGTCAACCTTTAACATTCCTTTGTTTGGAGTTTCGCGTGTTTCGACAGTTTATTTTGATTTTTTTAAATGTGTGTGCCATCCTGTAGATTTTTATTAACACTGCAGTTTGAACTTCTTTCCACTCTATGTGTAATAATTACTATGATAAAATTAAAAAGAATTCTTAATGAACCCTGAACAATGGGCAATATACAGTAGGAGTGTGATTCTTGAAATCTTACAAGTAACAAAAGATGTATGAAAGCATTATATTATTAACTGCTTTTGATAATAAAAAGATGCTTGTAATATTGAAAAGGACATCCAAAAAGTTACTTAAAATCTCATTCTTTGGGAGCAATGTTTAGCAGGAGATGACAATAAGAAAAAGTTCAGGAATTAATATACTCTCTCCCCCAATTAATTTTCCCTTGTTACCACTCTGCACTAAGCTGATATTTCTAGACCGTGTCTCTGGGTGTCACTGAAGCACACTGTGCCTGGCATGAGAGACCAGGGAGCTCAGCTGAGCATGCCTGTCATTTCATTTTGCAAGTAGGCTTCTTTCTAAAACTTGAGGTGTAAGAATATGTCATTTTCATCAAAGAAGTAAGTTTTCTTCAGACTATCTTATTCCAGGTGGAAAGAGACAGAATCTCAATATTCAGGAAGAGAGAACAAGGTGGATGAAATTCATCAGAGGGGTAAAGGATGTTTAATATATGGCATTCCAACAAAATCACTGGTGTTCGTACTGGTTTGAAATCCTTATGGTGAATAATAGGAAAAAGTAAATTTAATGTTATTTGGACACATGATAATGGATATGAGGTGATGTGTATCACTAACATGATTTTATACATTAAAAAGGGCAATTAAAGCAGAAAGAAAACCAATACATAGTTATCTCTTCCAGTTTAAAAGAATGATATTAAAGTCAATATACATTTCTTAACTTACTTGTTATTGCCAGGTACTGACTGATCCATGCAATGGAAGTAATGGTTTTATAAAATATGCTTTTAATATTTTTCCATAAACATCAGAACTACCACGAAATAATTTCATATTTGTTTTTAAGGTTTTGAAATCTTCCACGCAAGTCAAAGTGTGTGTGCTGCTGTTGACTGAATTCATAGTGGCATTTTTCTTCAGTGTCATAATAGTATTTCATTTCTCTATTTCTTAATAAGTCTTTCTTTTTCAAAAATAGGATGCCATGATATTTTGGATATGCTTTAAGATAATCTTGGTTTTTGAAGGAGTATATGGAGAGTATAAAGGAAACAAGATTGTATTACTTAGTAGCTGAGTTGTAATAGGTCTAACTAGTCACTTCGCATCATGGCTTTCTCATCTATAAAGTCATTACAAGGGGTTTATGAAGATAAAAACAGTTTAGCCTATTTGAATGTTTAGAATAGTATTTGATAAACTGTAAATATTCATTTGTTTGCTATTTTTGTTAAGTAATAGTAGTTATCCTTGGTCTTCAGGTGCATTATTCCAGCAAAAAATTCACCAAACTATATCCTGGAATATTAGGTTTCAAACACAGCAACTAACTTGACTTAATAAATTTTATCTAGCTTATTCAGTGCCCTGTTTAATTTAACAGTAAGCTGCGCTATGTTCATAAGCATATAGTTTTAAGTTATCAAATAATTTGCTTGAAATGTTGATGAAAGACTAAAAGCATTTTAGATGTTTGAAAAAAGTAAAATGCACTGATTCTCCATGCACTAGTTAAATAAATGTAAAAAAGAAAAATAAATGTATATATATCCTTGTTTTGAATATATGCAGTATAATAAAAAACTAGGGTGACTATTACATTTTTACAAAATGAAAGATACATTGGCAAAATAGCCCCCCTTAGCTTGAGCACATTTATCCCACCATTTTTGTCACTTTCTGAAGAAGTTCTGCAAGTCTTCTTTCAAGAGTGTCTTTTTAGTTGGGATGTTGTGGCTGCCTCCGTGTCCTGAATGGATTCAAAATATTTACCGTTCATAGTTATTTTGACTTTACGGAAAAGCCAGAAGACTCATGGCACCAGATTTGGTAAACAGAGTGAATGAAAACACACATAGCTACATGACTCTGCCTTTCTGCTGGATGGCACTGGGCAGGAGCATTTACTGTACTTTTGATCACAACTTGTGAAGACCCTCACAGAAGAGCATTTTAAGAACTGCTTCAGAACATGCCAAGAATGATAGTCTGTGTTTCTGAAGTGAGGGGAGACCTTTTTGAGCAGTGTTAATGGCAAGTGTCTTTGACTGTCATAATATTTTTTTAAATTTAACATTCACTGTATATTTTGATCACCCTGTGTATTAGGGGATTCCTAATAAGTTTCTTTGCTCATAGTCTCATGGGCTTCCACTCTCTTGCAATACAGCCTCAATATGTGTTTTTCAAAAAAGAATTTTCATCTGCTCAGATGAGTTTGTTTTAAATCTTGAGGAAAACTTGACAGAGTCCTTCAAAACTGTCCTTATTAAACATCTTAGTTGTTTCTCTAGCATTTCTCACACTTGTTTTTTTCCTCCTAATGTGGTGAAAATATTTTTGCTCTTTTCCAAATGTGTCAGTCTAGCTCATACCTTGGAGCTTTTACACTATTCCCTTTCCTCACCTACCAGGTTACACCTCGCATTTATGCAAGATCTAAGGCAAGTGTTATATTCACATGATCTCTATGCTGACTGGGAAAGGAGCTCTTCCTAAGCGCTTCTTATCTTTCCCTAGCTGTTCTGCTTCCATGGCATTAGATTTGTAATTTCTCATTTGATACTGCCAAGAGGAGCTCATAACTTTTATTTCTGTAGTCCCACTTTTGTGTGCAATCCCTGGAATATATCACACAGAGTATTCAACATATTTTTGCTGCATTAATGAATGAATTCCTTAACAAACAAGAAACAAAACCTATCTACTCTGTTGAGTTTCTTACTGTCTTATTGTTGAACCATGATAAACATAGAATATGGTTATCATTTTTACTAAAGAAAATAGAAATCATCTCCTAGACTTAACCAAGTATAAAATAATGAAAAAAGAAATTAATGTTTTTTACCTCACTGGAAATGAGAACACCACAGGCAAATTGAATATTGATTTCCTGGACTGATCAAGTGCAAATGTTAAGTAAGAGTTTTATGTAGAGATTGTTACCTGAGGATAGTGAATATGTTATAACTTAGGTGCCTTCTTATTTGAAAAATATCCTCTCTGATAAAATTCACTAATTAAGACATTTTTCACTTCAAAAAACAAAGACACATTATTGTTTTGGAGGTGTCATATTGATTCTCCCCCCGCCCCGAACAAAAAGCTTTAAATTTCTGGGTATTATATTTTAAGGTTTTTCACCAAATTATTTTATATCCACCTTTTTATCATTGAATGAAAAATTCAAACAGATTCTTTAATTTCACTGAAGATACAAAAATATCTGTTTAAGTTAATCATTGTCATTTCAGGTTGAATTCAGAAGGACCTCAAACATGCTGGGGATCAAGGAGGAGGCAGAACTGTCTGTGCTTACAGATGTCAGTGCCCCAGGGCCACTGCTGTTTAGTTCACCTTTGGATCTCCATGGAAACAATTTTTTCCCATTTCTAGAAAGTGAATCATGGGAATAGTTAACTGTGTTCCCATGGTGATCTGGAGGCCCACATTAAGCATCTCCTTTGAATAGTCAAATATGTGATGTCTTCTCTCTTTTAAAAGGAAAATGAGTATCCATGAATTTTAGAGAAATATAAAATCATTATGAGATTTTTAATGACACTGCATACAGAGAAACTTTACCTGCACTAGAGACTTTTTAAATTTAAAAATATTTCATAGTCAGCTATATCAAAAGATAATTTGTTTGAAAATAGTCACATAGATTACCAAGTTAATGTTGACAAGCCAGATGGTGATAGAAAATTTACCATACTAAACAGGAATACAGAAAACCTAAACAGAATTTTCTTGAATTATTAGAGGATGATAACATATTATTCATGAGATTAGTTCCAGAAAATGAATTTTTCACCAGGAAGTAAGAGATTAGTACAATTCAGTAACTCATTTTATTATATATTTTAATTGACGACTATGCACTGCTAACCACACGTCACATCAAGGTATTATTGACAGTTTTCCAATATTTGACTGAGAAACATCTCATTTTAAGGTAGTTTTGTAGCCACCAGATTGAGTTTATGTGCTGATAGTGACCATTAGGAACACCGTGTATACCCCAGACCAGTTCAACATGTATATACTATCTAATTTTTAAAAAGTAAGAATAATGATCAAGTATCTTTGATAAATGTTGAAAAGGTTAAATGCAGCGTTGTTATACAGGTTATGCCTAGTAGCGTTCAGATGGAAAATTAAAATGAATGTTGTACAATTACTATACTGAGTATTTCACACAGGTATAACACAATTCTCAGTGTGAGTCCAGAGACTTGATTGGACACATGTAGGCCATAGCTTGGAGACATCCGAGCTTTGGAGAGCTTTGGTGATCTTTGGAGAGCTGCAAACATCTCCAGAATAACATGGATTCATGGTGGTAATTAAGAACAGCTGGAAAAGAGGAAAAGAGACAGTGGATAATAAGGAAATAACCAACAGGTGTCTACCACACTCCCAGACTAGACATTTATTTTTGTGGTGTTAAAACATCCTGTGTTGATGTCGATAGCCACAAACTGCTACTCTTTCTAATAAACGGTGAACTACTTACTGAGAATGATCTTGCCTTTAACACACAGCACAGTGGCTTACACAGTACAGAAGGGCATAACTGCTTACTGCTATTCAATTACACCTTTTCTAGAATGGGGAACACCCTTGGATATGGTTAGCTTCTTATATTTTGGATATGCATATAGACATTAAATGTGATAATGATGAACCAAAATTACTTGCAGAAGGGAAATTAGAAGTATAGCATAGTATCCCTAATTCAATGTTCATTAAACATTACTTCTTCGACACCTAATTTTTCTCGTTTTCTGAAATGAATGATTGTATGAAAGTCAACCTTAAGATTCACATATATTCCAGCATAATGATGAACTTACATATGTAATGAAAGAATATCTAAATAGTGAGCTTCTGAGTGAGAGCTCATCATTAAAGAAAGCATCAGAACTAGTAGCAAACTGAACCCAGTAATAAAATTGTATTACTGTGTTGTAGATTACTTAAACATTTTAATATTGTCATCTGTAGTATAGTTAAGCCTTAGTTTGATGAAATATTATGACAAAAATCACATAACTTTTTAAAAATTTAGAGAACAACGAATATGCAGATTTCCCACATTCACAATATCAGTCATATGTTTTAATATATAGATAACCACAAAATCATTAACACAGTCAAAACATGAAGGCATGAATCTATTACTCCCAAACTTTCATCTTGTTCCATTATAATCATTTCCTGTGTGTCTCTCTTACCTTTGCCAGGGAAAGTATTCATACTGTCATTATAAATTAGTGTGTATTTTCTATAATTTTATTGTTTCAATGCTTGACTTTCTGAGTTTTATATAAAAAGAAGTATACAATATTTCTGCTTTTGTTTTGGCTTTTTTCAATTAGTTATATTATTTTTGAAATTTATTATCTTTTTTTATTAGTAGTTTATTCCCTTTATTTCTCAGTTGTAGCTTACTCATTTTTGGGGGTCTGTTTCATGTGTTCTGAAACTCTGTTGTATACATATTTAGAATTATTATATCTCCTTGGGAAATCAAATCAGTGTTCCAAGCCCTAATCCCTCCCCCTTTTTCATTGCCTTACGGAGGATTGAAACCAGAGCCTTGTGCCTGAAAGGAAGCACTCTTCCACTGAGCTATATCTCCAGCTCCTTATCTCCTTTCTAATGGTGCCTAGGCTGGTCTTGAACTTGCAATTCACAGCTCCCAACTCTCTAGGATTTCAGATACATGCAACCACTCTTAGCTCTGCAAGTTCTTCTTTATCTCTGATAATACTCTTTGGGTTGTAAGCTACCTTTTCTGATATAAATACGGGTACCATCACTTTATTTTAATTTGTATTTATATGACATATCTTTTACTATTCTTTTACCTTAAATTATGTATGTCTTTATATTTACATAAACTTTGCTATGGACAGCATAATTTGTCTATGCTTTTTATTTGTAAATCTAATTTGAGTCTATGTCTTTAAATTGATATATTTATACCCTGTATATGTAATGCAAATATTTATATGGTTGATTACAATTTACCACCATCCTAACTTTGATCTATTCTTTTTTTCATTCTTCTTTTTTCTTCCATTTTCTCTGCCTTATTTGGGGTTAATAGAGCATTTCTTAAGATTCAATTTTATTTCCCCTATTAAATTTCCACTTATACCACTTGAAAATTTTTATTTACTGGCTGTTCCAGGGTTTCTAATATACATCTTTAATTTATCAGAGTCTAGCTTCAAATAATACTGTACTACTTAAACATAGTGCGAGAACCTCAGAAATATGTTTTTCTAATTTCTTCTCATCCTTTGTGCTATTGTTGTTTTCACAGCATATTTATTATTAAATATACAGTAAATATATAAACTAGTAATTTTTCTAAACAAAGTCATTTTATTTTCAGAACACTTAAGAAGACATTTTATTATACTCACACCTAAAAGGAATTCAACATTGCTATGGATTATTTTGCATTTGAGTACTCCTTGGATTACTTAAAACGCTCTTCCTAATATGCATCTGGCATATAACAACCACACACATAAATACTTAGTAGGTGAGTTCTTTTTGCTAGAAATATAATTTCAATAGTTTTACAGAACTAAGAAAAAAAGTGTATAATTCACAAGTTTAAATATCTACTTGAATTAATGTAACTTTGCTTATGAAATAGGAGTGTGTTTACCCAAACTCCCAGCAAGAATGTGTAGAAGGCTAGGCACAGAAACAGAAGAGAATGAGATATAAAGACAGGGTTATTGCAGCATTTACAAACTGATCCAACAGAGTTAATAGCTATCTAAGTAGTAAAATAAATCAGATTAATAGAAAAAAATTACTGTCAATTTTATGTAATTGTTCCTAGCAAAATTAATATTTAATTGTTCTGGACAAAAGGTAACTGAAGAAAGGAGGAAAATCTGGCAATCATTTATTCTTTGTATTTTATTACTCATTTCTTTAAGATCAATATAATATTGATTGTTATTTAATGTTTATTGAGTGCTTAGGTTTTGTTCAGCAAACTATTACAAAATATTTTGTACATATTATGTTACATGGCTTCTAGTTGATAATACTGATTCTCATATTAAATAGATTATATATCATTTATGACATTATTGATAGTGTCTCACTTGAACATTTCAATAATCCTGTGAAAGAAGAGTTATGTAGATTGCGAATTTGAGGCTCTGAGCTATTCTGAGTAAGTGACAGATTTCATCAGCAAATGAAAACGTCACATCCAAGGCTACACTGTGCATCTTGCAAGGTCTAGGACATGCATTATCCAAATCATTCCTGTCTCATTGCTACATTACAATAGACTCCTCTTGTCTAGTATCAGTCAGGCAATCAATCAAACTAAACTATTTCCTGTCACAAAAGTGAACAGCCTGTTGCTGTATATTTTAAGAGATTTCGATTTAGACCTATGTGACTTACTGTATAAAGATATCCTTTTCCTTTTAATTCTTGGAAAAGTAAAAATACTGCCACAGAAGTCCATTCATCTCCAAAATGGGATAAGAATACTCTAACAGGATACAGTCAGATTGCTATGATTTATTAATGTTTTGCAATATCCCTTACTCAATGGCTGTGATCCAACTGTGCAAATGTAATGAATATTTCATTTAACACAGTGATTGCAGAATCAAGCATTAAACTGAAGATTATTTTAAGGCACATTCAGTGAGTATGTGATCTAATTAAAACATGGAAATTAGGAGACATGATGCATCTCAATAGCACTTCAAATGAAGATAGTCTATCATTGAAAAATAATGGTTTGGAATAACCTTGAATGACATCCATATTAAGCAATTTAGAGAATATTGGCAGAAATTTTACATTTTGATAGAGTGGAACAGAGCTCATAGTTCAAAATTTGTATAATATTTCCCTTAACTGCACTTGACTAATACACTTGACTAATAATAAGTCTTGTCAAATTTAGAAGGAATTCAAAATTATCACACTCATGGAACAGAAGTCATCACATAAAATGAACTCATTTTTCAATGTTAAATTTAGTTTGTATGTCATGGCATGTTATAGTAAAAACTCTCCTGATGCAGTAATCATTAGACAAAGAAATTTATTTGATTATTTATTCTTAAAAATAAAATCTCTGATTTCTTATTTGTGTGTTTAGAAACAAAAATGTAAACTAAATCTCTAAATAAACTTTACAGCAGAACATGAGAATTTGGTTTGTTATTATCCAAAAGCATCCAGTGGTTTTCCAAAAAGCATGAAATGTGTCTCTTTTTGGATCTTAACTATTTTGATAGTATTTCCAAAAATTCACATATATAGATTGATATAATTAAGAAAGCAACAGCACCATTTACTCATGTGTCTACCAATAAAATATCTGCTACAGTAAGAGAAGGTTATGAAAAGAAACTTAGACTAAATGAGTTTCTAATGGATGTTGAACACTTAAAAACTGGTCATCATTGAAATTTACATTGAATTTATCATTTGTGAGTGTTGAAGGCCTAGCTATCTAACTTACAAGGCAAGGGACTGCTCTGCCTTCAACCGAGTTCCTAAACTGAGAAGTGGGATGAAAGTGGGAATGGAAAAGAGGAGGCTAGGGTGAGGGGGGTAAGTAGAGACAGAAGAAGAGAGATAGAGATGGAGAAAAACAGAAATTGAAGAAAATATAAGGAGTTCTTGGGCTCCAGACATTCATTTTTATACCCTGCCATCCCCACATCACATTACACATAAACATGTATTCACATTCTTACTATTGCTTCTATATAACTGGCTAAAAGTAGACTGCATTGAAACCAACTAGATGAAAACACTTTTTTGTGGACCTTTAAATATTAACCTGTTTTGAATGTGCAATTTTATTTCTGTATTTTGGATCCAATAATTTTTATCTCTTCAATATTTATACAAATTTTTAAAAGTTGGTAAGCCTATAGAATCTGGTCTGTGTGGGCTGATGGATACTACCACCCACAGCAGGCATAATTTGATTATTGGCCATAGAGCTAGTAATCTTTGAGTTACTTACCTTGGGGAAAATGTTCAATATTTTCTACCTTTTGTCCTTAAAACTCAAAAATTTAAACAGACCATTTTCACAGAAGGGAATTTAGATCTTGGAATATTTTCAAAGTGTACATTTATTAGGATACTATAAGTTTGGGTTTAATTTTGTAATTTTATGTGATTTTTCTCTATGATAATGAAAGCATCTTTGCTGATCATGACACAGGGTAAATGTTTCTATTCCCCAAAGAGGAGAATAGGGGAACAGAAGAGAATCGGAGTCAAGCAAGAATGAAACTCAGCAGGCCATTAAGTCCTGTAGCTCTATGTCCAGCATCTAGCACACATGGTGGTGAGATGTGAGTTCCAAGGGTAAAAGTGATTCAACTTTATGGTCTTGTTGGTTGCATCCCACAAGTTCTTCCTCTTGGGCTAGCTCTGCTCACTGCCTACAGCAGACATTTCACATTTCTGGAATCTACAAGCTTGGAGTCTCCACAGAAACTTTGGCTCATTCCCAAGCTTCATGTACAGCCCCTTCAGGCATCTGGCCTCTCAAGTCTTCCTTCCAAATCCAAGTAGAAGCTTCCCTGACTACACAATTTTGGCATATTACACGCCAGTAAAATTAGCATTACATGGACAATGCCAAATATCTTTTACCAGATGCTGTGGCACCCAGGCTCCCTTGGACCATGGCTTGAGTGGCCTCTCAGTGTCCGCATACCTGAGCAGAGTGAAATGAATCCTGGAGAACCAGCTTTCTAGGGTGGCCCTTTAGAGCAGGGTTCCCAGGAACACCCTTCTCAAATCTAAGATTTACACTTTTGATTTCTTGCTGATTCTTGAGATGCCCTCATTACATTTTCTTCTTGTCCTGGTTCAAAAGACCTTATTTTTATGGTGCTAATTTCTTCAGCAACCATACTTCCTTTGGCCCTGATTTCATACATGGTTCATTTTGAGCCAAAATTTAAGTTTTTAAAAATTTTCTGCTTAGACTCTGCAACCAACCGGAATCCATGTCTACCCATCTCTGCTGAACCCATGTACACTTAGTTAAATTTGCCATGCCAGAGAACATGGCACCCTGCAGTGGGGCCCCTGCTGGGATGACTGGCGGCCATGAGAAAGGTGCCTATCAGGACCGTGACAAACTGGCCCAGATTTGCTTCAGCAACATTTCAGCAGCCAAAGCTGTTGATGCTACTAGAACAAGCCTTGGACCAAAAAGAATGGATAAAATGATTTAAGATGGAAAAGATAATGTGACCGTTATGAATGATGGTGCCACCATTCTGAAACAAATGCAAGTGTTACATTCAGCAGCGAGAATACTGGTGGAACCATCTAAGGCTCAAGATACAGAAGCAGGAGATGGCACTACATCAGTGGTCATCATTGCTGGCTGTCTCTTAGATTCCTGTACTAAGCTTCTTCAGAAAGGGATTCATCCAACCATCATTTCCGAGTTATTCCAGAAGGCTTGGAAAAGGCCTTCTGGAATCCTGACTCACATGTCTCAGCCTATGGAAATGAGTGACAGAGAAACCGTGTTAAACAGTACAACCACTTCATTGAACTCAAAGGTGGTCTCCCAGTATTCAAGTCTACTTTCTCCAGTGAGTGTAAATGTGGTAATGAGAGTGACTGACCCTGAGACAGCTACTAGTGTAGATCTTAGAGATATTCAAATAGCTAAGAAGCTTGGCGGGACAATTGATGACTGTGAAGGATTGGTGGAAGGGTTAGTTCTGACCCAAAAAATGGCAAATTCTGGCATAACAGAGTTGAAAAGGCTAAGATTGAGCTCATTCAGTTTTGCTTATCTGCTCCCAAAACAGATATGGATAATCAAAGAGTAGTTTCTGACTATTCCCGGATGGACCGAGTACTGTGAGAAGAGAGAGCCTGTATTTTAAAGTTAGTGAAGCAAATATAAAAAATAGAGTGCCGTGTCTTTCTTATACAGAAGTCCATCCTAAGACATATTCTTAGTGATCTTGCATTGCATTTTCTGAGCAAGTAGATAATGGTAGTTAAGGATATTGAAAGAGAAGACATTGAATTAACTTGTAAGACATATGGAACCAAGCCAATTGCTCACATTGACCAATTTACATCTGACATGCTGGGTTCTGCTGAGTTAGCTGAAGAGGTCAATTTAAAGCGTTCTGGCAAACTGCTCAAGATTACAGGCTGTGCGCGCACTGGAAAAACAGTTACAATTGTTGTTCGTGGTTCTAACAAACTGGTGATTGAAGAAGCTGAATGTTCCATTCATGACGCTCTGTGTTATTCACTGCTTAGTGAAGAAGAGAGCTTTTATTGCAGGAGATGGTGCTCCAGAAATAGACTTGGCCCTTTGATTGACTGAATATTCAAGAACACTGAGTGGTATGGAATCCTATTGTGTCTGTGCTTTTGCAGATGCTATGGAAGTCATGCTGTCTACACTAGCTGAAAATGCTGGCCTGAATCCCATTTGTGCAGTAACAGAACTAAGAAACTGGCATGCCCAAGAAGAAAAAACTATAGGCATTAATGCCTGAAAGGGTGATATTTGCAACATTTTGGAGGAAATGGTTGTCCAGTCTTCGTTGGTTTCAGTCAGTGCTCTGACCCTAGCAACTAAAACTATCCAGAGAATTTTGAAAATTGATGATGTAGTAAACATTTGATAATCTGAGTACACTGGCTGACTGGCAGCATTATACTGCCAGTACTGCAACTCAAGTGGAAGAAGATCTTGGTATTCCTTGTTGTTTGGAAGATTGCTTCCTCTATGAATTCCTGGACTTGGTATTCCAGTTGTTGTTTGCTTGAAATTGAATTGAAACAACTAAATATTAAATATCTGATTTCAAAAGAAAAAAAAAATAAATAAAAATAAAAATTTCCTGCTTAGCATTTTGCTTCCAGTCCTCATTCTGTCTCAGTAAAAGTAGTTAGCACTCCCCATGCCACAATCTGAATGCCAAGTTGCCTTGAAATTTCCTCTGCTAGATGAATCAGTCCACTACCATTAAATTTAGCCTCACACAAAGTATCAGAAAATGTTCTGGACAAAACAAAGGCATTTTTGTAGGAATAAAGCATGCATGGCTAATGTAATTTCTAATAAGTCCTGTTTTCAAATTGAAAACCTCCTGATCCTGGCCTTTACTGTCTGCATTCTTATTCACGTTGTGGTCACCTGAGCTCCAACTGAAATCACTCATAAACTCCACTTAGTGCATTCTAATCTTCTCTAGCCCACATTTCCAACATTCTGCAAATTCCTCCCATAAATTAGCTCCAAAGGCTTCTGAATTACATGATTAAGTGTACTCATAGCAACAAACCCATTTTCTTGCTATCAGTTTTCTTTGGTGGTAAGTTTTCCCATTGCTAAGCAAAATACCAAACACCCATAACTTAAAAGAGAAGATATTTATTAGTTTCATTGTTTTAGAAGGTTTAGTCCATCCTGTGCTGCAGCATAAAAATATCAGTGTGGAATGGTGTGGTGGAGCAAAGCTTAGTTCTTGTTGGATGGGAGGGAGAGGAGAAGAGCAGTTCTAAAGAGGAAGAGGCAAGGGAGCAGGAACAGACCCCCAGCTCATGCCTCCATGACCCACCTAGTCACACCCAGAAATATGCTTTTCTAATAACATTGTCAGCTCCTGCCAATTAAGGTAAAATTTAGATTTAAGTATAGGACTATTATTGCTAAATTTTAAGATCTAGCTTGACTTCCTAATAAAGACTGATAGTTAATTTTTAAGGAAATAAGCTTTTAATAATATACTACTTCATAAAAGAATAATACCTTATCCTATGCCTTCAGGAACCAGATAAGTATCATAAATTCAGTTCACCACAAAAATTATGACATGAAGAACCAGAATTATAAGTTATATTTGTACTTAAAGTGTTCTTAAAGACAAATAAAATTGCCACAATCATTAATTTTTAGATCTTAATCCCACACATACAAATACATTATTATTTTTTCTATGTTTAATAATTTTTAAGCAAATGAATCAAAGGATAAATTTATGGTTCAGTGGATGAAGGGATGATAGAATAGTTGGATGTATTACTTTTAATTAGAAAAATTGTTTTTGAGTGAGTATAGCCCCTCAAAATGAAATAGGTAAATAATACTTGCTTTGCTTTTGTGTGAGAACAATTCTGAAGAGAGATATATCTTATGAAAGATAGAAAAATAAGAACTACATAGAAAGGCAACATTGTTGCCCAAGGAAAATTATAAAAGTGTTTCAAAAACACTTAAAGTGTGCCCACTAAAACCACACAAGAAATGAAGGCATTGACCTAGAAATGCTCTGTTGCTCATTAATTCGAATGTCTGATTTTATAAACAGAAAATTAAGATTCACAAAATAAATACTTTTTCATAAGCCATTTGAATTTAATAGGGTCAGTGTTAGAGTTCTTTATCTGATATTCTTCCTAGAGCATGTCACTGTCTCTAAGGAAGAAGAAAGAAAGTTTTCTATTAATTGTGATTCATTTATTCCCATAAGAAGTAATTTCCTCAAATACCGCAATTCATAATATCCTCATTAATATAATGAATCATATCAATGTTTTTTACATTGGTGCCTTTATAATATAATTACATAATTCCTATTATAGCCATTGTGTAGACTACCTCACAGTTATAACTTATAAATCCTAACATAACTATGGTGGCAGAGTATTCCATTGGTGCCCCTCAAAAAACAATGTCTCCTTTTATTCATGCCCCTTATACAATGTTCTAGACACTGATTCTGATCTTGCTCATGTAACTTGCACCAGCTAGTGGCACAGTAGTATGATACAAGCAGCAACTGAAGATCTTTGCATGTTGGGGTATCTTTTGTGGGAATGTTTTCTCTTGAAACTCATTCATAATGTCAGGAATTCTGGGACAGACCATGACTGAGAGGAAGAAGTCATGAGCAAAGCACAAAGACATCAGGAAGCTCAATGACGGCAGCTCAATGACCCCAGCTCCCCGATTTCCCAGCTGAGCCTTATTAGATACATAGTGCACAGTATTGTGAAAAATAAAGATTATAGCTTTAAATCACTAAGTTACAAAGTGATTTGTTATACAGCAGTAAACACAGACTTAATGGAAAACTGTATTAATGAGAAGAGACATCTAATACATGAAGGGCAGGGATGGAGACAAAGATAGATATAGATATAGATATAGATATAGATATAGATATAGATAGATATAGATCTTTGCACCAGCTAATAGTACAGTGGGAAGAATGATACTTATATATGCCAGGAGACTAATGGCAGCCACATTTTAGGATTTTTAAAAGAAGCTATATCATTCAAATGTTGAGAATACATAAAAGTCATCAGACTATCAAAATAGGGAAAAGTAGTATTTATAACAACTTTTAAATCACATACATTTAAAATAAATTTCACTTCAAATAGAAAAATGAATAAATATAATTTTCAAATAACCTTGTAATATAATGTCTTATTATCACTCACTGTACAAATGAGTTAAGGGGTAGAAACTCTAGGATGGTAGCTGACTGTGTGAAGTCCAAGCCTATTTACTGGATAGATGACTGAGCCATATCCTCGAAATTAATGTTCCTCTTAGCAAATGCCATTCTGTTTTTGTGAGATGGCAAATGTATAATGGTGAATAAATATTATGTTTGGGGAACTGATTAATTCTAGGTGGGTGATTATATAAGTTTTATTTTTGAACATTAGTAATCATTACTCTTATTTTTCTTTTAAAATATTAAGTTTTTTTGTTTTAATGTCAGTTTTAATTTGTGGCTTTATTCTTTTAACTTAAGCTTTAATTCTGCTAATTAAATTAAGAGATGCTTCAAGCTTTCCCTCTAAATTCAGAAACAAGACTAGGATGTCCACCGTCACCACTTCTGTTCAATATAATTATGGAAACATCAGCCAGAGCAATTAGACAAGAGGAAGGATTGAAAGGGATATGGATAAGGAAGGAAGAAGTTAAAATATCATTATTGGCAGATGACATAATCCTCTACATAAGAGATCCCTAAAACTCCATCAAAAGGCTCCTAGAACTAATAACCACATTCAGTAGTGTGGCAAGATACAAAGTCAACACTCAAAAACCAGTAGCATATTGTTTTGAGTTTGTTGTTGTTGTTGTTTGTTTCTTTTGCTTTTTGTTTTTCTTTTCTGTGTCCTTTTTTCTCTGAAATAAAAAAAAATAGCATTTGTGCACATCATTTAGAATTTCCTCACTCAGAGGGAAATTAGGGAAAAAATACCTTCGTCAATAGCATCAAGGAGAATGACATACTTAGAAATTGACCTAAGGAAGTGAAAGTCATCTACAATGAAAACTATAGTACTCTGAAAAAACAGATCAAAGAGAACATAAGAAAATGCAATCTAGCATTTGTGATTGATTCATTGTCTAGTTCTGGGATTGGCAGTGTGAATGCTGCACCTGCCCAGAGGTGGAGCCGACATACAATGTAAGGTCGAGAAGGAGGCGTGTTTTTCCCTCTTTTGCGTGGTTCACTCTTGCTGCTTGTAATCAGGTTGCCCCTCAGCCATACCACCCTGCCTTGGAACCAGCTCAGTATGGACTGAAACCTCCAACAAACTGTAAGAAATAAACCTTCCCTTCCCTAATTTTGGGTGTCAGGTATTTTATTTCAGCAATGACAGAAAAGTAACCAAGACAGTGAGGCACAGAGCACTATAAGCTTGAACTTGAAGTTATGCTACAAAGTCACAGTGATAAAAACAGTATGAAATTGGACATGGAACTGAACACCAGTGACAAAAGCAACTCTAGGTACACTCTACTGCATTGATTTTGACAAAAGAGACAAATCTTTCCACTGAGAAAAATGGCCTCTTTCCTGAACAGTGCTAAAGTGGCTGTCCACATGTATAAGACTGAACCTAGACCCAAATCTTCCCCCATACACTGAACTGAAATCAAAATGTGTCGAAGATCTAAACATTAGAACAAAAAGACTTCATTTGCTGGAAAAAAAATAGGCAAAATTCTTGGAGATATAGGCATAGGCAAAAACTTTCGAAGAAAACCCTAGTTGCATAAGATGTAATACCAAGAATCAACACATGGAATCACATCAAATAAGAGCTGCACAGCAAAGGAAACGCCCAACAGAGTGAGCAAACAAACCACAGAGCAGGGAAAAAAATTTGCCAGCTACTCCTCAGACAAAGGCCTAACATCAAGACTATATAAAGAATTCAAAAAAAATTGGACCCCTCACAAAATTTAAAGACCTAACCCAAAACTGAGCTTCTGAAATGAGTAGACACTTCTTAGATGAAAAAATACAAATGGCCAATAAGTCAGTGCATCTCTGTTCATTCAAGAAATGCAAATTAAAACAACACTGAGATTCCATCTCATTCCAGAAAGCATGACTACCATGAAGAAATCAACCAATAACAAATGCTGGCAGACTGTGAAGATAAAGAAATTCTTTTTCATTGTTGGTGGCAGCATAAACTGATATAACCACTATGGAAACCAGCATGGTGATTCCTCAAAATACTAAAAGTAAAAAAAAATAGAAATTACTTTTGATCCAGTTCTTCTTCTTCTAGGTATTTTCTCAAAGAAGTTAAAGACATCATTCTACAGTTGTGCATGCATGCCCACAATTATAGCAGCACAATTCATAATAGCTAAAATCTCGTCCCCCAACAAATGAATGGATAAAGAAAATGCAATATTTACAAACAGTGGAGTACTATTCTGCCATAAAGAAGGATAAACTTGAGTGATTGTATGAAAATGGATGCACCTAGAGATCAAAATGATATGTGAAGCATTTCAGACACACGAGTTTAAATATCGCATTGTTTCCGTTACATGAAAAATAATATATAAATAAAATGTGAAATAAATGATGAGAAAGGCAGACAGACAGAGAGACAGACACAGAGTGAGAGTATGTTATTGTAATCCAGCATGAACAATGTATCTAAAAGTGTACCCTGACTTTGTATAATTATCTTATGTGTTTTACATGTTTTTTGCTCTATTAGTCTGGCTTTTAAATATATATGTATATATATATATA
>RJWT010015150.1:0-20628 GCA_004365215.1 Cuniculus paca
TATCAGTTCATAAACTCGATTCTTTTCATGATTCTGGTAGCAAACCAAGTTGGATGAGAACCAAATCAAATTCAGTGGTTAGGTTTATTGTTCACTTTATGGGAAAATATGATTCAATTTTCATCCAGCTTGGTTTGTGACCAGAATCATGGAGAGACTGAGTTTGGGATTATATATTAAATCCATATATAGATATATACCTATATGTACATATAGAGAGAGGAAGACCACAATATACTTTTTAAAATCAATTCTCTCCCTCTAGAGAATTTTTATAGCAACTCAATTCACACGCATGTATCAACAGATATATTGGCATAGTTTCTCAATAAAGATCAGTAAATCATTGTATCAAGTGCTAGTGAACCTCATTCAACAAGTACTTATCTGGTAAGATTAATGAGTTAGAGATGTATTGTAGACTGGCTTTAATATCACGAAATATACAATATTATATGCAAACATGCAGTTATTTATAATATCAATCCAATTGGGATAAGCGATGACATAACAAAATGATAAATGCAATATAAATAACTTCCTTTGACCTTTTTTTTTACTATGTAAAAACCACACTAAGATGAAGCTACATTGTAGTGAAGTCTTAAGCCTTTATGATGCCTTAGCATCCATTTAGAATGTAAGTTTAGTGGTCTCATATATGTTTTTAGTTTTATACTTTCTCCCAGTACCTCAGTGTGGTACATCTGGGATCTGCTTTATACAACTCCTTCCTGATGACCACTATGAGCTAGAAATATACAATCTGCTTGACTGGCCTGCTTGGCTTGCCTGACTACACAGACATGTGCTGACATGCCACAGTGACTACATCTTGGTTAAGGTGACATCCTAGAATTCATGCCTACTTGTTTCAAACCTAACCATTTAAAATTTTCTTTTTCTTTCATCTCCACCCAAGCTATCTGACATGCATGCATTATGTGTGTGTGTGTGTGTGTGAGTTTTTAGGATCTATAATACATAATAAAATGTTTATTTTCCATCTTGAATCTCTTCTACCTATTGGAGGGGTGTTTTGATTTGGAAGGTCCTAAATTGATATACACTATGTTAAGCATTTTGCATATGTAATAAGTTAATATGTGATTAATTTGATATGTTGATACTCTACCCATTTTATAAATAAGCATCAGAGTCTTAACTGTTTTGGCCAACGTTGTGGTGAGCAGAGGACCCAGAATTGCAAATGAGATCTTTTCAAATCCAGTTACTCTCATCTATTTCACTCTGTAATGATGATATGGGAACACAGAACATATGATTAATTCTATATGGTTGAATAAAAAAAATCTTCCCTGTGAAGGTGGCATTTAAATTAGATTTTGACAGGTGGGTTGGATACTGCCAGGCTAAAAACAAAGAAGAGAGTATATGAAGAGAAAAATCAAGAATAAAAAGTTATTCAAAGGTTAAAGATTGGAAAAATATATGGAATGGCAGGAGCATGGGCATGGGTAAATAGGCCTCATGTACATGGGTCTAAAAATAAAGAAAGGTGAGCAGTGTGAACTGCCTTGCTAAGCCATGAATTATATATCATGAAGGGGTTTTGAAACACTAGAGTAATTGACCTGATCAAATCTGAGTTTTGGCAAGGTCATGCTGGAGATGTGTGGAAGATGAGGTGAAGCAAATGCTAGAGGGAAAATGGTTACTTTAAAACCAATTGTGAAATATAGAAAAAAACCCCCCAAAAATCCAACTCTTAATTTTAAATAGAAAATTTTAATATTACTGTCTTATAGGAAAAAACGAAAACCTTCTGATTCTTCCAACATGTATGCTCATTTGTAAATTTAAATGCAGGTTTTGATGCCTACATTACAGTAAGAGTTGATCCCAATCTCAGGGTCCTAAATTCTAGAAAGAAGTTTTTGTTTATTCTGAACAAAGTAAGAAACACAAAATAAAATATTCCAACTTCACTGTGTCAGTGAATTAATTAGTATTCATTTACTGTTTGAAATAATAATTGTTACATTGTTAGATCTTCCTACTTGAGGAAAAGTACTGAGCCTTACCTAGATTTCAAGCTGTATCCTGGGCACTACAAATAGAACAGCGAGAATTTATAAGCTAAAAATTTGGCAGTGTATTAGAAAAGTATTACAACTTGGAGAAAAAGTGATACTAAAGTTTAAAAGCAGTATGGGGCCTTTCTGGTGAGACTCTTTGCAGGACTGATGTAACCCTGCATGCATTTTTTCACATTTTCTCTAGTCTTAAGTGTCCAAACCACTTTTCTTTTCTGGTTTACCATTTCCTTCAGGTTTATCTCTAGATGTAGTAATGTGTTGGTTCATTACTTTGCCATGTGGCTCAGAACTTACTCCTAATAACTCAGATTATGCATTAACTGTCATCATCTGACTGGCCTGCTCACAGCGTCTTCTTGTATATACCATTCTCTTCCTGGTTCTAGGTACTTGGCATTTTATCATAATGGTTTTCTTCAGGTTCTTATTGGTTTCCTTAAACAATATTGGAGATCAGAATCCTGATACTTAAAAGTTAAAAATATGCTTGCTAATCATAATTTTTGTACTTTTTTGGTGAAAATTTGAATGATTTTGACTCCTTAAAATGTTGTAATTCTTCAAATATGCTTTAAAAGAGTAATAATGTCCATTTTTATGGTAGAAGGAAGTTCAAATGATTATTTTATGTTTCCTCATGTCCTTTGTTGGAGTTCTCTTACAGAGGACAGGCACATGTCTTTATTAGCAATTAAGAGAGAAAGGATGTTAAAGAAGAGCCTAGAATTGTCATGAGAAGTTTGGGTGAAGTTCAGACATTCAGTAGAGGGTATCAACGATTGATTGTGTCAGAGATCTGGTCTTAAGGGGCTTCTACATTTCTGCAGGGAGCATTGATGGAACTGTGTAGTGGACAAGAGTCTGAGGGAATGGATAAGCTAGTTCTGTTAGACAGGCAAATACAGATTCCTTGGCCAGTACCTCTTTTAATTGGCAACAGGTCCACTTGGGATTGGCACAGCCTCTCATCAAGAAAAAGCAGACCATTATAGAGGAGCCATCTGGTGTTTCCTCAGTAATGGCACTTGTTCAGTTTTTACCTCTAGAACCTGCTCCTTTTAATGAGATAAACAATATGTTTGAGGCACCAGAGATGCTGTGCAACTTAGCAGAGAAATAATGTTTCATAAAGTGTCATCCTGTGCAGCCATCTGCAGAGAATCATATTTGACCATCCTTGGGGACTATTCCACTTATCCCAGGGATTTTGATTCCATCCCCTGAAAACTCTCATTTTTGGTTAAGATTGAGTTCTTCACATCTCCTTTTCTTAGATGGGAAAGGTGTTTTCTATTAGGTTTTATACATCATTAGTGATTGATGTATAAAAATCATTTATTGGAGATGAATTATTTCATGGGAGTATGATGTAAAAATGACAATACATGCTAACAAGAATTAGTTGCAACCCTGCTTCATAGTTTCTATAAACTCATTATTCAGAACTATTAACTATCCTACTTTAAGATTAGCTAAAATTTGAATGAGCATAAATGGCTGAGTTATAAAAAGAAGTATATACTAGACATTAATACATAATTTAAGCATTGAAAAATTTCAATTCAAAGATGATATGATGAGATTAAGGAATTATTGAACATTGACAAAAATCTGTCACATCATTTTAGCCTACTTCTGTGTGAATATACTTTTAAAACATGTTTTTTAATGTAACCATAATCATTATTATACCTAATAAAGTTAACAATAATTCCCCAAGAATTTAGAATACCCAGTGTAGTGGATTGGTAACTGGTGATCAACTTAAACACCAGCTGAACTGGATCAGCATGGTGCTGAGGGTGGATGATCCACCTGAGGATGTTTGCCAGCATCAAAAGGAGACCTGGAGAGGAAGAGAAGTGTTGTGGATTCTCCTAAGGGTTGTTGTTCTTTGGAGCCATTGGGTGTCCTGGTGGAGTTTGTCATGGTGGCTCCCTTGATATGAACTCAGCTGTTATCATCAGAAGAGATTGGGACCTTGTCGCTGAGAGTGGCTGCAGTTCACTTTGGGGGAGCATTGGTCCTTGCTTTGAGCACTGTTTCTGGGCTCTGGAGGGGAAGATGTGTGCTGTTTAATCTCCAGGAGAAGTTTGTTATGCTGGCTTCCTGATATGTACTTGGCTGTTACCAGAGGAGCTTGGGACCTCATTGTCACCAAGGATGACTGTGGCACTTTTCAGAGGAGCCCTGGTCCTTATTTTGAGTGTTGCTTCTTGGTTCCAGTACAGAACCCTCAGCCTGCTGGCACAGATCCTTCACCCCACTGGCATAGACTTTCTAGCTTCCACTGTTGGCCTTTGGGCCTTCCCAGCCCAGATCCATGGGGTAGACTTGCATGGGTCATTGTCGCGGTCTGGGTTTTCAGCTGAACTCATGCAGGTTATTGCCATAAGATCCAGGCCCTCCGCTGGATTTTCTAGGTATTTAGTGTTGTGAACAGATTTCCTACCCCTTCTTTGTATTTGACTCCTTAGGTGACCATTATAAATAACACTATAAATTATGTATCCTGTATGTAATTTTCTCCTTGCAACCCCTGACTACAACACCCAGTCCATGTTAAAATACTTCCAGTTGTATAAAAACGTATTTTTAGAGTTTCTTTTCTTTAGGTCTACTCAGTACATATGTTTGCTATGTTTCTTAAGTATCTTTTCTTTTCAACTTTATTGGACATATAATTGACATGTACCAGTGGTACACATTCAACTTGTACAATGTTATGTTTTGACATACATATACATTGTGAAATGATTACCACAATCAAGTTAATTGGCATATACACCAGCTCACATAGTTACTTTTTAATGGATAGAATAGTTAAAATGTATTCTGAGCAAATTTAAGTGTACAGTACAGTATTATCAATTAACTATGATCATCATGCTATAATTAGATCTTCAGAACTTAGTTTACAACTTTGTATTCTTGACCAGCACTACCCCATTTCCCCTACAACAATCCCACCTCTGTCCCATAACCAACTGTTTATAAGACTTTGCCTGTTTTAAATTTTTTTGTTTTTAGATTCTACATATATATGGGATTATGCAGTATTTGTCTTTCTGTTTTGGGCTTGTTTCAGTTAGTACAGTATACTTGTTTGTCTATGTTGTAAAAAATGGCAGATTTTCTTATTTTAAAGGATATTTTGTGACTTTGGTTTTGTATTTTTTGATGACTAATCATATACCTATTGATTATTTATATATTTTAATTGAAGAAATATCTATTCAAGTTCTTTACCTATTTTTAATTGGATTATGTGGTTTTCTTGCTGTTGGTCATGAGCTGTTTGAGTTTAATCCCTTAGTGGATGTATGGTTTGCCAGTCTCTCATTCTGTGGATTTCCTTTTTATTTTATTGACTATTTTCATGGTGGCACAAAAACTTTTTACTATGGTATAGTACTACTTTGTTATTTATGTTAGTATTGCCTGTGCTATTGGTGTCATGTTGAAAAAAATACATTGTATGGAGCTTTACCTCCATGTTTTGTTTTAGTTTTATGGCAAGGATTTGATTTTTGATTTAAATTTTTAATACATTTTGAGTTGATTTTTGTGCATAGTATAATAAGGATTTAATTTCACTCTTTTACATGTGAATATCTATCATACTATCTATTGAAGAAAGTATCCTTTTCCCATGTCTATTCCTGATTGGCTTTGGCAAAAATAAATTCACAGTATGCAAGAATTTATTTCTGGGTTTTCTATTCTGTTCCAGTGGTCCATAAATTTGTTTTCCTGCTAGTACTATACTATTTTTATTACTGTAGACTTGTAATATAGTTTGAAATTAGGAAATATGATGCCTCTTATTTTATTCCTTTTGCTTGAGATTGCTTAGTTATTTCAGGTATTTTGTGATTCTATGTGAATTTTAGGCTTGTTTATTCCTGTGAAAAATGCCATGGGAATTTTGAATGAAGTTTCATTGAATCTATAAAACAAATTGAGTAGCATAAACATTTTGCCATATAGGTTATTTTGACACTTGAATACAGAGTATCTTTCATTTTTTTGTCCTTTTCAATTTCTGTCATCAATATCTTAAAGTTTTAGTGTATAGATCTCTCACCTGTATAGTTAAATTTATTTCTAAGTGTTTTTTTAAATGATATAAATATAACTGACTTTTTAATATCTTTGTCAGATAACTCACTGGTGTAGAGTGATTTTTTCTGATTTTCTATCCTGTACATTTTTGGATTTACTAGATCTAACTTTTTTTATAGAGATAATAGCCTCTGAAAAATAATGAAAATTTTAGTTTATTATATATAATTTGAATGACTTTTATTTCCTTGTTTTACCTACTTTCTCTGGCTAGCACTTTCAGTACTATGCTGAATTTGACATAGCAATAACAGACATCATTATTTTTTGTGGTCTTAGAGGAAGAGCTTTAAATTTTTACCACTGAATATGATGTTAGCTGTGGATTGTGTTATATAGACTTTGTTTTGTTGAAGTATATTCCCTCTGTACCTAATATTTGAGAGCTTTAAATATAAAATGTTGATTTTGTTAAATAAATTTTATGACTCTATTGAGATGATCATATGATTTGTCTACATTCTGTTGATGTGATTTATCATATTTATTGATTTGCATATGTTAAACAATCTTTCCATCATATGGATAAATCCCATAAATCCTTTTAATGTACTATTGAGTTTGGTTTACTCATATTTTGATTCTGTTCATTAGGGAAACTTGCATATAATTTTCTTTAATTATACTGTCTTATCTGTCTAGTTTTGATGGCATTGTCATATTGGTCTCATAACATGAACTTAGATGCTTCCTCCTCTGCTTTTTTTTTGAAGAGAAGAATTGATATCAATTATTCTTTACAAGTTTGTTAAAATTTATAAGAAAAACCATCTGGCCCTGGGTTTCCATTTAATGGAAAATATTTTCTTACATATTGGTCTGTTCTGGTTTTTCATTTCTTCATGATTGAAACTTGGTAGGTTTTATGTTTCTAAGAATTTATCCATTTCCCTTAGGTTATCTAAATTGTTGGCATCTAATTGTTCAGAGTGTTTTCTTATGATATATTATATTTCTGTGGTAACAATTTGTGTTTCCCTTTTCATTTCTCATTTTATTTATTTGAAGTTTCTTTTTTCTTACTCTAGGCAAAGGTTTGTCAATTTTGTTTATCTTTTAAAAAATTGCCTTGGAAATTTTTATTTTCATGGTTCTTTTCTATTTTTATTTTAGCCACAATTTCAATTGTTTTTGCTTTGCTCTTTGTTATTTAGTTTCTTAACCAAAGTTGAAGGTTTTTCCTAGTTCTTTGAGGTGTAATGTTAGGGCATTTACATGAGATCTTTGTTTTCTTCATGTAAGATATTTTACTTAGGTTTTCGATCAATGGGACACAGTACTTGACATTCCAAGCCTAAAAGAGGAAGGGTTGAATTTTGGTCATGCTCTCAGGAGATTCATTACTTGGTTGGCAGGCTCCAAGGAAGAAATTCCATGACAGAAGGGTGTGGTAGTGTGAAGCTGCTTAGTTCATGGTGTTATAAAAGCAGATCACAGGAGCAGCACCAGAGAAAGAGACAAGAGACCAAGGTCACACTTTCATGATCCACCCAGACATACACAGGAGTGCTTAACTAATGTGCTAGGCATTTCTTAATCTTATGAAGTTGATATATTAGGACTAATGGTCACAGTCCACCCCTTATGAACTTCACACCAAACACATTTTAAACCAGTGGTGGTTAACCTATGGGATGTGTGCCACAGCAGACTGTTGATGTCATTGAAAGCTCTAAAAGGTTCACATCAATGCCTTCAAATATACTTAACTAAAGAAAATAGCAAAGTCCATCTCCAAATAAAGACCATACAAAATGCATAACTTCACCTAGAAAATACAATTTCCCTGCAACAACTAGAAATATAATCATCCCTTCCTCAGAGTCTCAACAAGTTCTAGCATTTTTTAGAAAAGTTCAAATCCAAGTCTCTTCTAAGACTCAAGGCAAACTCTTAGCTTTTAGCTATGAACCTGTGTAAAAAATTAGAAACAACCTACATAATTCCAAGGTAAATGGCATAAAGTAAACATTCCCAGTCAAAAAGGAGAAATGGAAACAGAAAACAAACAGATTAAAGCAAGATTGAAACCCAGCAGGGCAAAGATTAAGTCTTGTATCACCATATCTGGCTTCTGGGGAACATGGTGGTAAAACATGAGTTCCAAAGAGTTTGGGTTTCCCTATCCATATGACCTTTCTGGTTGCAACCCACATGGCTTTTCTCTTGGGCTGGCTCCATTCATAGACTACAGCTTTTCCTAGCATTTCCAAATTCCTACAATCTCCACACATCATTGTCTTCATTCCCACTGCTTCCTGCATTACCCTCTCAATAGTTTCTTGCCTGCCCTTCATGGCCTTTTGTAATCTGTGTGGAAGCCTCCTTGTCCCCACAACTCTTGCATTCCACATTCCTGTAAAACCAGCATCACCTGGATGATGCCAAAGTCTGTTGTCAGAAGCAGGCCTCCTTGGACATGGCAGCAGCAGCTACTGAGTGTCTGGATTATTGAACATTGTAATAGGGATTGAACCCAGTTTTTTTGCACTGGCTTATTTTTTATTTTGGGAATGAGTCTCACTTAGTCACTAAATTGCTGAGTCTGGTCCCAATTTAGCAGCCTCCTGCTTCAGCCTTCTAGAGTACTATACTTGAATTACAGACATGCATCACCACACGTGGCAAATATTTCCCTATATTTTTTAATGTTTCTTATTGTGTTGCTTTAGTATATATGCATTTAGTGGAGCAATCACCTCTGGAAGATCGGTATAGTTTGGATCGTAAATGTCATGTTGAAAGCTTGATCCTAAGCTGATGGCCCTATTAAAGGATATGGAACCATTAGAGAAGTGGACTCCAGTGGAAAGAAGTCAGGGCATTATGGGCATGTCCTTAAAAGACTACTGGGATACTAGTCCTTTTACACACACCTCTATTTGGTTTCTGGATGCTGTGCTGTGAGTAGCATCCTCAGCTATACACTTTCACCAAGATTTCCTGCCTTGCCACAGGCCCTAAAACAACAAGGTCATACACCTGTGGACTGACAACTCTGAAACCATGAGCCTAAATAAATATTTCCTCTTTTAAATTGTTAATCTCTGGTATTTTATCATAGCAGTGGAAATCTGACTATGTCCAAGAATACATAGATTGTTTTGGAGAAAGGTCTTCACCTGTGGGGGGATTCTGGCTTATGGGAACTGATGGATTCAGTCACAGTGAAGATGTTGTGCTATACTCTTCAGAGATCTGTCAACTAGATTAATGAAGTTGTTTTCAACAACCAAGGCTGTGCTTTTCCATGTGAGGTCTTCTGCAGTCTCTAGTGACAAAGGCTGTTGGGGTTCTCTTGATTACTCCATGGGCCCAGTCATTGCAGAGATCCCTCTTGGTGTGAGTTCCAGCTTAGAGATGGGCTTATGATAATGGTGACACAAATATATGATGCATCACACTTAAGAAATTTTCACAGAGCTGGGGTCTGGAGTGCAAGTGTACATGGAGGTATCATAGTCCCATGATCTGGGTTGGTGGTGGCACTGGTACCTGGAGGACATGTACTGCTGCTGCAGCATTGGTGGTAGCTTATAAGGCAAGGGAGCTTGTGGAAATGCTGAGTAACTAGGATATGGGACTCAGACATGAAGCGAGATACTTTTACTCTGACTTCAAGAGTGTGGTTATGCCCACTGCAGCAGTGGTGTTCTCAGTGAGGGTACATACTGAGATTCTGTGGAATGGAGGCACATTTGTATTTATTAAGGCTTTGTGGTCTAGACCATGGGATGATTCTCTGGTGGTGGCTTCAGTGTCTGAGATGCATGTGCTGGTGGACAAGCAGTGGAGCTGAGATCTTGACCATGGATAGATTTGTAGAGATTGTGGCTCTGGGAGCTGCAGTGTGTATGGAGTTAAAGGTGCTGATGTGTTTGTCTTGAGAAGGCATGACTATGGCTCCTTCTTGGTTGAGCACACTGCAGCTTCTCTCTCTCTCTCTCTCCCTCTCTGATTTTTAATTACACCAGTGGAAAAGGCTGCAGATATTCTCTGTGAAGAAGGTCACTGGTGTCCATGCTGATAATCATTAAGGGCACATTCACTGTGAAAGCTGTGTGTGTGGAGTGATTTGTAGCTGCCGAGGAGGCAGGTAAGGTCTTCAGCAGCAAAATCTGTCAAGGTCATTTGCAGAGAAGAACCCTGAGGGCTGTAGTGGCACCTGCCATGTGGCTGATTCTGATAGGCCCTGCCATTCATCTTCGTTACTAGCTATCTTCGGGCATCTCATATGCTGATCTCCTTAGTAGTCTTTTCTGTGTAGTTTGTCCTGTGTATTGTTGTAGAGGTTCTTAATTAGACCCTTGAGCTTCCTACAACTCAAGGCAATTTTCCTTCATGGGTAGCTGTCTACTTATTCTTTGTGAGCGATTAAGGCTGGTATTTACTACTTCATGATCTTTCTGTGTCTTCTTAAATATTATCCTCAAATAATCTTCCCATCATTTTTTAAAATCTCATATGCCACTGACTTGTTGAAATTGACTGTCTTGTAGAATCTTCCATATTCTAAATTTGTTTCTTAAGGCATAATATTAAATGATTTCCCTATGCTCTATGGTACTGAAATATGCAGTTAAATATAGAAACGTCATTGCATTCATATTATGTTTTTTCTAAACTTTATAGATGGTATCATGTGTTTCAAATTCATATCTGGAGACATACTTTTTGGTTTTCTCATAGTAATGCTGAATGATTATTGACCATTTCAACTTTACCCTAATTGAAAAAAGAATTTTGTTAGACCATGAAAGTGGTAAGCTTCTGATATTTCTCTTATGTTTCTTAAGTATAATTCTTCTTACATACAAAAATTAACACTGTCTAGGTCAAAATAGTTCTACCTTTTCCTAAAGAACTCTACTTTCTTTTATTCAGGAACTAGAATCAGACTACCACCAAGATGTTAGAAGTGCTCATGGCTCCTCAGCTGTCGCTACTTCTAGGACATTTCAGCAGACAGACAATGTATACTTGTAGAATGAGATAGATTAAGTAATTTTACACAGTATTTCTAATTTAATATTTAAAATTTGGGATTTTACTTAGCTTCTTAGACTCCTTTTTTTCCCTTCAAACTGAAAATCTTTGTGTGTCTTGACATTAAACGCAGTAACTCATTTGTACTGTAGCATATTTTAGAATGGAACTGCAGTTTAATAGAAATGCTAACACTGGTACTAAGAGTAAGTCTACATAATATAGTTTAATATATTCACTTCTCTAATTATGAATGGGTGAGCTTTATACTTACTTGCCTATGTGCATATGTATATTTCATGCCATCTTAATGATTTTCTGTACTCTTTCTTTGTATCTGTTGCCAACTTTGTATTACACATTTGGTTGTTTTCTTATTCATTAGATGTGCTTTCATAGGTATATTAAGACTGTTATATAAGTTGGAAATATTTTTTAATTTATCATTTATTTTTTAATTTGGATGTACTATTTTATATTGTAAAATGTTTTAATTTAATTTTTATGTAATCAGGTTTATCAAGTTGTTGCTGTAGTGTTTCTAGATTTTGAGTCAAGGAAAAATTTTATCTTCCCCTGGTATATAGGGGAATTCATCCATATTTTTTCCTACTGCTTATGAGGTTTCTTATTCTGAGCCACTTGATATTCACACAGGTGTATAGTGTGAAGAACAGATTCAAATTTATCTTTTTTTCCATATGGCTCCTCAGTTGGAAAAATATTACAACAATCTATTTTAGACCTCCACTTCTGGATGGGATGGGCTAGCTGTGTGTTGATGAGACAAAATAGAAACATTAAAATCAAATAATTATTATAGAACGAAATGAATTGTTTGAGGACCTTACTGAACAATCATGTACTCTAGAACTTGAGGCGCTCAGTTATTAGATAGAGGAAAATAAATTGTAATGGATCATGTATTTTCTGCTTTTTCTTGTATTTTCATGTATTCCTTTTTCTCAAGGAATTTGCCCAGGACTGAGGGGCTGAGAAGCTAAGCATAAAAGAGAATAAAAAACTGAGAAGACTTTAAGTGCATAATTTAATATTTTGACCAATGTATACTTTTGTGTATCCCACAAAAAAAATACAGAATATTTCATCACCTGAGAAAAGTCCTTCATACGTTTTTTCAGTCAATAATCTGCAGAAGGAACTGTTAGAATTTCTTTCAATGTACATTATTTTTGCCTGTTTTTGAACTTCTTGTAATGGAATCATATAGCATGTACTCACTGATACCTTTTTATATTGTTAAATGTATTTTGATATTCATGTTGTTTATATTAGTATGTGCTTTGGCTTTAGATTGCTAGTTTACTTTAGGGAAAGCAGCAGTATCTTAACTATTATGAAATTGGTTGAGTAAATGGATTTACACTATATGCCTCTTCTACTTATTTACCACCTTCTGAGGCTAGTCTTTTCCATTTTGCTGCCTATGGGTGACCTTATACTTATTTTGAGATATCTATACTCTTTATAGAGGGGGATTATGTGTTAACCATTTATTTCTAATTTAACACAGTTTCTGTTCATAATTAGCAGTCAGTATATGAAAAAATTGACTAAAATTCCTCTTTCAATGGACTTGTCACCAATCACCATGGTGCTGTTGTTCCACAACTCTTTGCCTTTGTATCTACTCTCCTTCTTTAACTTGAAAAATCCCTCAACATTGTTGCCTTGTTTTGATCTATTAGATCATTGTCCAACATCCTGAGGAGTTGTAATGCAAGTAATAAGAGAATTAAATAAAAATGTAAACTGCTTAGAATATTAGTTGGCACAAATTAGTTGCTCAGTGTAGTCAGAGGGAAGAAATAGGGAACTCCAGTCTTGTCCTTTATGGGTTGTTGTCTGATATCAGGCTTTTTCTTTACTTGTATTTTTAATAAAAACATTCATGCTATTCTACCATTGTTGTCCTCATAAGTACATAAGGCATAAGGAACTATGCCTTGCAGTATGTTTATCCTTTTCTATAAGACCGAGCTATAGTTTTATACACATTGGACACTCAATCATGTGGGAAAAGGGACGGTAATGAGTGCAAAACAGAATAACGAATGGACACAACCCTTAAGGAACTTGATAAAAGCTTATCATAATTGTCACTTTTGATAGAACAAAAGGAACAAATAGACTAAAATTAAGGAGAACATCTGGATAAAAAGCAATGCAGTAACAGAAGAGAAATTTTATAAGAAAAGACTATAACTTTATTGTTGAACTGAAGGGAAAGGTTTAGAAAAATACACTAGGTCCCAATTTCAGGGAATTCAGTTTTCTCAGCAAATGGATTCTGTAATTGGAATTTTTGTTTCTTCTTTTCCTCTGGGAATGTGTGGATGAGAGTTAATTAATGTGGTAAAATTGTGCAGTATCTGTGAATATTGTAACTTGTTAATGAACCAAATTGCACTACATCTGTGTAATTTGGGTGACGATATAGGAAAGGGTAAAAAGACTCAAATCTGTTCCTTCTGAAGTTTTCGGCTCCAGAGTTAAGATTATATAATTGGGGAAGGAATAAAATGGAGCAAGACAGATACTTCAGATTTGTAATAGATATAAGCTTAAATATACCTGTGTAAGTTGTGTACCTGAATCTTGTCTTCCAGATCATTGGGGCTATTTTTAAATTTGCACATTCAAGATGAATTCCACAACTTCTAAGTTCCTATTCTAATTTTTTCTCTTTCATTTTTTTTTCCAGGAGTCATTACAGTAACTATTACTGAGTTACAAACCACCCCAAACTTAGTAGGGTAAAACAACCACTTTATAATGCTCATCAGTTCTCTTGGTCAGGAATTCAGATAACATACTGCAGGAGTGGCTTATCTTTGTTCTACATGTGGCTGGCTTCATATAGCTGGAATGAGTGTAGTAGTGGGGACAGAAGTCATCCAGAAGCTTCATTATTTTCATGTTTGTTACCTGCACTGAGATGGCTTAGGGTAAGCTCAACATTGTGGCTGGATTCTGAGTGAAATTGTCTCAAGTGTTCTGAGAGGTGAAGTTCTGTGGTCTTTATGGCCTGCTAAAGTCACATGCCTACTTTTTGTCAATCTATTTTCAGAGTAAACATAAGAACCTCAATATTCTGAGGGAGGGAGAATAGATAGACCCTATTTTTTTATGGGAAAAGTGTGAAAGAGTTGGCAACTGATAAAAGAAAACTACCTGGTGTCTACATTAAAAGACATCAGGCAACATTCTCCCAGACTTACTTAAAGAAAGGTTATGCATTTGTTTCTGATTTTTTGCCTGTTAATGTTAATATGCTCTGGGTAATAAAGTTCTAAGTTAGTTTTTGCCCATAAGAGGCTCTTATATGCTATTTAGAAGATAGCAAAGAGGCCGTTTTTTTAGGTGGTAGTGATGGGCAAAGGTCAATTTCAACTTGAGTGCTATGGTCGGTTGAATTCACTAGTGGTAACTTCCTTAAATGTCTACAGTGCTCTAGTCTAAAATACAGCAGTCTTCTGAATTTTGTTCCTATCCCTTCCATCAGTCCTGTAAGCACCAATTCCTTGAATTAAACTTCTTGTTTGAAATCCTTAGAGAAATTTCTTTGTTTATATACCTTTTAAAATGTGCTAATAATTTACATATTCTTAATAATCACATTGAATCAGAAAATTATTTATCAGATATCAATTCTAAATGATTAGACATATTCCATTTGGGGAATGTCAAAATGATCTTTGTTAAATAGTAATAGTTATTTTTATAGAATCGATTAACTTATTTTGGAGATTTCCAACATAATTTAAAATAGGAATATACTTTTGGAACTAAAATTATTAACTTGAATCCTATATCATTTTTAACAAGAAAGAAGGAAAGAAAGAAAATAGTCCGACAATATTTCATTTTGGGAAGTGGAATCAGGAATACGAGGAAAGCCTAAATAATTTAATAAATACCTAAAGGAAAAGCATATAATTTGGGGTAAACAAGCTATAGTAAATTATGATTAAGACATTTAAAATAGAAAAGAAGAAAATATATTCTAATACAGCTTGTTTTGTCAATTTTGGTGTTCCTACCTACTTTCTATCTGTTGCAGTGTGTGTTTGCATTACACTTACAAACATGGATATTTACAGGACTGCTCATCTACATTTGTGGTGCAGAAAGTAGTCACGAGATAGCCAATAAGTGTATATCAAATATAATGTGCAAACATATTTCTAATTCTGGGGCAAAGATAAAAATAATACTCTCTTTGCTCCAGAAGATCACATTATTGTTGCAGTAATTTCAAAGAAAATAAGAACAGACGAAAAAAATTATAGTCAAACTTGACTTTAACTAATAGTGGGGTAATATAAAAATAATTTTGGGAAAACTTTTGTGATTTATGATTTTCAGAAGTTCCAGAAAGGAACATGTTTTGTTTTTTTTTAGTGTATGTTTGTGATCCATAATGAGTACATCCATCATGGAAAATTGGTACTTATATATATTATACCGTAATCTTTTTTATTTTTCATCCTACTACCATCTCTCCTACCATTCCCAGATCATTTTCACATCATCACATAGTGTATTCCCCCATTTCCTATCATCTACCTTTTACTTTGCTCATTAAAGTACTTTCGACTTCTCACATAAAATAAACCATGCGATATTAACTTTCCATGTCTGGTTTATTTCACTTAGCATTATATTTTCAAGGTGCATTCATTTTCTTATAAATGAGCAAACTTATCCTTCTTTATGGCTGAATAGTACTGTATTGTGTATATATGCCACGTTTTTTAAATCCATTCATCTGTTGATGGGCATATAGGCCATATCCAAGCTTTAGCTATTATGAGTTGTACTGCTATAAACATGGGTAAGCATTATCACTGTGCTATATGTTTAATTCTCTTGGGAAGGTACCCAGAAGAGGTATAGCTTAGTCAAATGAAACTTCTAGTTTTAGTTTATTGAGAAATTTTCATACTTATTTCCATATTGTTTGTACTAGTTTACATCGTCATTAACAATGTGGAAGGAAGAACATGTTAATTTTGATCCTTTTAATATCTAGACTCCCTGAGTCAGACTGTTGAAAAGTTTTAACTGATTGTTTTCCAGGCAGATATCTCTTTGTTGGGACAGTTTAAAATTACAAATCCTGCCTTGATAAATATGGTGCCCTTAACTCTTTTTACTTTGATGTCAGCTTATAAACAAATAACCTAGAATCTGGAAAGTGTGTTTGTATCTGCACAGGTGTGCATGACTTTCATCTGTTAGTATGTTGATTGTACCACATAATCTTACTCCTCCATGAGTACACAGGATTATTATTGGATCATGGTTTTCCTAGGTGAGTAAGACATACCTTGATGCTTGACTATATTCATAATTCTAATGCTAATTAGCTTACTAATAAATACTATATGTCTCTGAGGGACTTAAAGATTTCTAAAGAAGGAGAAAATTCTACATTGCTCAAAAAATTTATGTTGATAAAATGATAATTGCTTTTCAAAATAATATTAAAAAATAATTATCTGGAGGAAAGGGGAATAAAAATTATGCCATGTGTATATGTGCTAATTCCCCAAGATGAATAATTATTATGCATTCCAAACATGTATTAATAAAAATATTTCTCTGGAGCACTATATGTCTCCGTTCAAAGATACTCATGGATTTCGGGTGAAATATGATTTGCACGTGCATGTGTGGCCTTCAAGAAGCTTAAAGACTTAGAAAGACAGACATAATATGGTAAGAAAATGAATGCAGTAGAATTATAGGGGTCTTGATAAAATGAACAGTCATATTCAAGGCATGTTTTGTTTCACTTCCTCTGTTTAAGACTTTCCTGTATCTGCAGCAACTGCAGTCCTTATTTTGTGTTCCCAAAATACTTTATAGAGTTTCATCAGGACTCTTATGCTTTATTTAAATTTTCCAAGTGAAATAGAAGGAAAAAGAACGCTTGCAGAAACATGTGCAAGGGAAGAGGGCTGCTTGGGAACACTAGTAGCTTTTCAGGGATGGAATATAGGGAGTAAGCAGTCTCTGGGAGTAGAAGTGCCAACGGAAGGAAAAGACCAGCTATGGAAAAGCCAATGTGTCCGAATCAGATTTCCACTTTATGTATAAAAGGAACTCAAGGAGAATTCAATCGACATCATAGTGCAGGATCAAAACTATATTTTACAAAAGATCATTTTGGCTGCATGATGGAGAATACATTAGATGTCTCTTGAGAGACAACTTGAGAGAAATTCCGGGTACCAAGATGCAGTATATACAATCTCCAAAAACTGAATGTGGATGGGGTTATCTTCAGGCACTTCTCCAATACTTTCTACCTCTCTCTCCTGTCTTTCTCCCTCTCTCTCTCTCCCTTTCTCTCTCCCTCCCTCCTTCCTTCTGTGTTTGTGTGTGTTCATGGAGAAAGTGCATCAGGCATATTGCAGTACCAGTAGCTATTTCTGTCCACACCAAAGTTTATAATTAAAACCTTCATGCTTGCCTCTTGCTACATAAAGTAGACCAGTGGGATAACAAGGAGGAGGGAGGAAAGAAGCTATTGCAAAAACGAAGCTATGGTTGGAGTAGTCAGACATGAATTATAAAAACACACAAACCCCTATTTCTGTATTCCCAAACAACAAAAAAAAGCAAAAATATGTATGGACAAGAGGTTAGCCAAGGACTCTGTGTGAAAAGAATTCAATAAATGTGATAGGTTCAGAGAAAAATCCACAGCTAAGAAACAAAAGCTCAGTGTGAGATGCCTGCTGAGGTAGCCCAATCTGACTTAATTGATGAAGACTTGAAGATAGTTTTAAGCAATAATCTGGAAAGACAGGAGATTTAAGAGAAAAGAAGAGGTAATTAGAAATATTTTATCCTTGCTAGAAGGAAACATTGCATTGATTTCTCCTTAATAAAATGTTAATGGGCTCCTCAGAAAAGTTCTTGGCTTAAAATTTGGGAAACATCTTAAATTTTGTGAAGAAACCAAGGCTCATAAAATTATCAAACTATTGGCAAAGGAAAATGATTCAAGGCTTAACTTTAAAAATGCTAATACTAGCCTTAACAGAGACTTCAAAATAGATGAACACATGCCAATGAAATTAATAGAAAAATTATTGGTGCGTGTATAAATGTGAATATATTTATAAGTTCAGAACGAGAAAGAAAGAATTCAGGGGCCCCACTATAAATTAAAGAACTCCCAAAAATGCAAATGAGTTGAATATTTAACCCAGCTTATTATCTCTACGTTTATGAATCTCTAAAAGTCCAAAAATAGCACCCAAAAGTTTTTTTATCTAGAAATTTGGCTATTTACATTTTCAGAGGTAATATATTCTATAACATAAGGTAGCCTAACCAAAATTAATAGAGAGTTCTGAATAAACTAGACTAATGCATAGATTTATCCTGAGATATTTAGCTTGGATACAAACTGATACTTGTGTCAGCTGATCTGCTCAGAATGGTACAGGGAAAGCTCTGTGGGCAGGCAACCTACATTCAGAAGATTGCTTATCATATGAAAAACTAGAATAAGTGGTATCACTTAAATAGCTGACATCTTACAAACACTATAGCTTGGGGCTGTCAAGCAATACAAGCAGACCACAACACCAAACCAATCTTGCTAGCTCTTCAGGGTATGCTCTTCTGTGAATGAGGCTAAGGACATATTTACGAATGCTCCCCTTTTGTATTCTTTTTCTGGGCACAATGAAAACCATTTCTTTTTCTAGTTTAGGCAAATGTTAGAAGAAAGGATAGAAGAGCTAAGATATTTTTAAAATGAGTTTAGCACAAACTAAAGAGAGGGAAGAAGTGGGAGTTACTTAGGTTTTGAGCTAAGTTAATCTCAAGGGTTGAAGAGAAATTATAACTTCAGCAGTTTTGACCTGAAGCAAGAATGATGAATCAAGTCTTTAGGGACAAGCCTTCAGGATGCTAGAATAGCATAGACCTGAGGGCAGTGCCAGCTTATGATGGCAAGTAGCTATGATGTCAGTAGTTATGACTTGAAGCCATAGAGATAGAAGTAGGAAAAGTCTTTTTCTTTTGGAGAAAAAAATGGGAGTTGGAGAGTTAAGGGAAGATGAGAGGCTGGTATAAAAACCTGAGTCAGAAAGAAGGTAATACTTGGAGAAATCTTGGATAAGTAACCTCTGTGGTTTTGATTAAAACCCTGCTGCTTTAAACTCTGAATGATCTAGACTATTTATGAAAGTTTTTTTAAAATTTCTAATAGTCCATACCTTGATTTATTTCATGGAAGGAACATACTTGGTCAATAGCTGCAAAATCAAAATCTAAACCTCCTGGGAATGACCAGTAACCAAAACACCAAGTATGAAGTTCACAGACAATTTGTAGGTGATGTTACTTTATGTGGATATCCAAGGACATATCTGAATCACATCAAAATGAATTAAAGTGGTGGTACATCTTCTCAACCTAAATCTGGCATACAATAGAAGGACAAGCATTTTGAATGAATGAATAAGTGAATACTGTATATGCCTACATTGATGTAAACTCTATGATATTGTAGGAGCCTTCCTGTACTGCAGTATATGGAAGAGAACGACAATTATCATTCAAAGATGAAGTCATCGGGTCAGGGGTTTAACTCAGCAGCACAAGCGTGTGCCTGGCAAGGACGAGGTCATGAGTTCGATCCCTGGTACAAAAAAAAAAAAAAGATGAAATCATCATGACTATATGTCTACAAAGTGAGTGAGCACATTTTTAGCTTATAATCTCATTCCAGAAGATGTTTTCTCTGTTAAAGGGATTAGAGTTAACCATGCCCTCTGTCAAAGAATTGAGGAACTCAAGTCCAATTGCATGGGTCTTTTGGGTGTGGGAGATGAACTACAGTGTTAACTAAACAGTGACAGATAGTCTTGTGAGCATGCTGAGTGGATTAAAGTCTTTTTAGAAAGAAAATTAGTAAAGCTAGTACTTAGATTTAACTCTGAGTTTTTTTTTCTTTTATTTTTCAGAACACCATAAATCGCCCTTGTTTCGGTATGCATCCACATTTCAGCATTTAGTGGTCCTGAATAGAAAGTGGGAAAATGCAGCAGGCAGCAGGTGCCAGGAGGCCAGGCCACCAGGCCTGGGATCCACTGCACACCGAGCACTCCTTAGTCCCCGCTAAGCACAAGAAGCAGCAGCACCAGGGCCGAAGTCCATGCCAGGCCGGTTCTTTCATTGCAGTTGTCAGATTTTGCACTAGACCCAAATGGAGGCAAGGACAGCCCAACGAAAGCCCATGTAAACCTTCTTCAGTGTTTCAAAGTGAGGTGGGCAGGGGGAGAGGGCACAATCCAGAGGGTCTGTGTGCTTACAAGTGTCTTCGTGTGGCCTTGCTCCAGGTCTGCCAACCGGGGACATGGGGCGTGGGCAGGTCTGCACGGCCCTAGCACTGCTCTGTTCACCTCAT
>RJWT010015151.1:0-20615 GCA_004365215.1 Cuniculus paca
GATGCTGTGGGTTTTGGCTCAGCAGCTTGTGAAAGCCTGCCCTTCAGGAGACACTCTCAGCTCCAACACGCTTGTCTTTGCAACACAGCAGTGAGCGAGAGGAAGGAGAGGGACGGAACAGGGGCTTCCTACTTCCAGAGGCAAGGGGAGCAGGTTTGGTTGATACAGGCAGCACCATGAGTGAGAAATTGGGGCTGAGGAGGTTTCAAAAGAGGCAGGACCTTTGACATTGTTTTTTTCATGTGATCGTTTATGCAGAAAATATCCAGAAAGAAGCTACTATGTATCAGATACACTTTAGAGGGCATAAAGATAAACACAGTAATGATGGCCTCTTGCTTGCGGAATCTTAGAATCCAACAGGGAAGGCAGTCATATTAACGTATGAGTCTGTACAGGAAAGCTGGTGTTTAGCTGTTGCATATAGCTGGCTGGTGGCTGCGTCTGTCTGATACGATTGTTCAGCGTCCAGGTTATACCAACTGTTAAATATGTTAGTATTCCCGCTCTGTGACATAGGAGAAGTATGACCAGATGTATGTGTACACTCGACTGTAATAGTGCAGAGAAGTGAAACTGACTTTGGATGTGTTAAAGAGGCTTTATAGAGGTGGTATCATTTGGTCTGTGTCCTAAAGGAAGAAGAGGACCTCACTGAGAGGTGGGAGAGGAAGAACAGAGGGAGTTCTAGAGGACAGAGGAGCGGGACTATGTCTTGGGGTCTGGACATGCACGCCGAGGTTGACAAGAGAAATGTGTGGTGTGGTGTACTGGGAGTACGTGTTGACCTGATTGAGAGTGACACTGATGAGACTGGAGTGGACGGCAATGGGCTGGTAAACTACCTAACAGCCCAGTCTTGATCTTGTCAGTGTTTGGGGGCCACTGAATGTGAGCAGCTGAGTGACATGATCGGGACAGCGTCTGAGAAGTTTCCTTAAGTACAAAGATAGGAAATTCAGAGACAGGTCCAAGTCCCATTTTCTTTCTATCTAATTAAAGTCAACATTTATTGAGCATTTGCTGGTGTCATGCCTTTGCAAAGTGCTTTCTCTCATGCAATCATCAGCACGTTCCTGGCTTTATTTACTCACCCTCAAGTTAAAGATGAGAAGATTGAAGCTGACGGAAGAAACAATATTTTGGTCCCTTAAGAGGCAATGTGAGGAAAAAGAAGCAGAGCAGCACAGAGATTGGTACAGAGGAAAGGGCATTCAGTGAATGTCTTCTATGTGCCTGACTCCATGAGATGAACTCAATGGTCAAATTTCACAGAACAGTAGTGATGATAGTTGCGTTTTTCCTGTTGCTCAGGTCAAAACCTTTGGAGTCACACTGCCTCTATCCTGCCCCCTACAGACCATTCTCTCCACACCAGCCTGAGCGTTTGAGGTCAGATTACTCAAAATAGCTCCTTAAAATCCCTCAATGATTTCCCATATCAAGAAAGTTAACCCTATCCCTCCATTACCTCTTGAAATCTTCTTTATTCCTCTCCCTATTGCTCACTCCACCCTGGCTCTACTGTCCTTCTAAGTCTTCCTCAAACTCACCAGGTGCCCTTCTGCCTCAGAAGCTCACTCAACCTCTTCCCCATGCCTGGCATGTGCACTCTGGCTCCCTGTATCTTCTCATCTAAGTTGCTTGTTTTCAGATCTTTGTCCTTGAAAGTTGTGCTACTTTAATCAATGTTGCAGCTCCATCTCCAATCATACTGTGAAGCTATCCACATACCGATATAATCCATGTTTTTTAATATAGCAATGATTGCTTTCTAATATAATATATATTTTCTTACTCATTGCATTTGTTGTCTTTTCTTGCTAGAATGAGTCCCATGAAAGCAGATATACTCATCTGGTTCATTGATTAATTACAAGCAGTCAGATCAGTACAGAGGATAAAGCAGACAGTGCATATTTATTGCAATCAAAAGATGAGAATTGTCCAAATAAGTGACAGAACCAACATTTGGACTTAGGGTTGCCCAATGGGAAGTCATGGCTCTTGTCATCAAAGGTGAATGGGCAATGGAAACCAGTTGACCCTTTGATGACAAACAGCATTGATGGTTGGATTTCACACTCACCCCAGCACAGGACAATATGGTGGCAACTGTTGCAGCAAAGGAGATAGGGAGCTTTCTTTGCTCAATTTTGTTGCTGCGAGTTCTTTTATTTTTATTTTGAATAATACAACTCATAGCTGAAAAGACATCCTGCTTGCCTCTGTGTGTGTGTGTGTGTGTGTGTGTGTAGAGAGAGACACTGGCCTTAACCCTAGAATCTTACCTCTCTTAGTAGGCATTTAACAATGGCAGTATTATTGGATACTGACTATCTGGCAGCAGAGGAAGACAGAGCAATAGATGGGTACAGAGCATACCTGACAGGATGAAATGTTGGTCATTCACAGACATTTTCAAAAGGAGGAGTAGCCAACAGGGTCTGCCCTGGGAGCACATTGTAGAAACTGTTAATTTCCTGTCATGTTGCTGACCTGGGAGGGGAGGCTGGGTTTGCAGGAAACAGCTTCCAAATTAGCCAGGGCAGCCAGATTCCCTGGCATCACTGCCCAGGGGTTGGGACCTGGACCAGTTAGCTGTTTGTCTATACTCTAGGCCTTTTTATGATTAATAATGAAGATTGTCTCTGAGTATTGGGAAAATATCACTGCCATGAGGACGCTATCAAGAAGAAAGGCTGGGTTGAAAGGAGGATGAAGACAAACAGAAAAGACAAGGGTGGTGTGTAACTGAGACAGCCAGTCTTCCCCTAGTCAAGGTAGCTAGGATTTTCCTTAACTCTGCTTATAATAAACATGAAGGCTCAGCTACAGCTAAGTGAGGAATGCTTTACCAAGGCTTGCAGCCTCTTCTGAGGGCTTTGTTCAGGAATGAACCACACCTTCTAATGCAGCAATGTATTCACTGAATGGTAGAACCACCAGGTACTCAGTGCTTGGAAGAGGTAAGGAGTTTCCTCCTCGTTTCTTCCAAATCACGAACATCATTATAAGGTAAGTTGCTTTGGATAAACTTCTACCACACCAGCAACTAAATTTATTTGTACAGAAGTCCAGTGATTTACTTTTTCCCCAAACTTTCAAACTTACTAGTCCACTACTAAAGATGATATCAAAATGTTATCGTCTGGGAAATTTATTTTTCTATAAACTAGCTTCTTTACAGTGGTTTCTTTTACACAAGAAACATCCAAATCTTCCTCATCTCTCTGCTTTTTTTCCTCACTGGTACTGGTACACAGTGAGACATAGGGTCTATTAAGTTTTAGCCAGCATTTGTTTTCCACACTTGTCAGAGGTCCTATTTGACTTACTGCACCTCTTGAAATTAGCATCCTCTGTATCATAAAGCACTCCTTGTAAGACACCCTTCAAATGTCACTGTTGCCTTTGAAATTTTCTTCATTATAAATTGTGCATTCTTCAGTCCACGGTGGTGTTGGATATCGTCCTTACTGGTAGTTTTCACATTGCAGTTATGTAGTTTGCACTGATCCTCTGCAGAGCTGGGCCCTACCTCCAGAGTTTTTATTCCAGCAGTCTAGAGTGGAGCTTGAAAGTTGTATTTCTGACAAATTCCCGGGTAATGCTCTTGTTCTGGTTCTATGATCTCATTTTTACAAACCTCTGTTGGATATTTTCTACTTTGATTGACGTTAAAGGGGAATAAAGTTGATTTAGAACTGAACCCCACTAGAGTCAGCAAAGTCAAGCATCTGTGAAGTCAAACAGCAGCAGGAGGATATGCTAGGAGCTAAGCAAGGCCTGAGTCTGTGAAGATGCGTGAGAGTGTACTTCATGCTCCTCATGGTTCTAAGAAAGATCATTCTTCATTAATAAAGACACTGGATGAATGATGCAAATCAGCTAGATGTCTTTCATGGTGACTGATAAGAAGAAAATAATAAAAATCAAGCCCAGTAACTCAAGTAGTGAGGGTACTTATTGATACCTATCATTGAAAAACCTAAAGATGGCCTCACTTCAGGCATGGCTTGATCCAGATGCTAAAAACTGTTGTTCTCTATAGTTCTAGACTTTTCTTTCTTTCGAGGGCTTTCTTCTCAAGTAGACTCTTGAATCTTTGTCACAGGATGAACAAAAGCCTGGTCATCCCATTGACCAAATCCTTTAGGAAGCCTGGTGCTATACTTGCTACAGAAACATAAGCTGTGGTCCAGAAGGAGAAAGGCAAGCAGTGGATCAACACACATTATTGTTCATAGTGGCCCTGCCATTGAATACCCAGGAAGTTGGTGACAACCTAAAAATAGTATAATACTCTATTCATTATAATCTTTCCATTATGCTATCCAAACCCAGCTCCATTCAGCTAAGTATATGCCACTTAGAAAACTACATTTTGGGAGTCCTCACAAAGCTTTTCTTTTGCCACTATTAAGTGTGAAGTTTTATTCTGGGGCTTCCTGGTGGAATTTACCATTTTAATAGGAGAATCTGTTAGAGAAAGTAGCATAGGCAAGGAGGACTTATAGTTATACCCTTGTTTCACAAGAACAACAACAACAAAAACCTTTCCTTTCTCTGAAAACACCAGCATAGCCATCGAGTCAAATAGTAGACTCTAAAAGGACATAATGCTATTTTAAGCGTCATTTTAGTCCTGAGTGTTCATTTTCATTTAATTTCTTCATGTAATAGGCACATGTACAAAAGCAATTAAACTAGAACAAAGCAGAAAATAACAGCAGGCAACTTGCTGCTTTCAGTTACAGTACTCCCAATCCAGAACACTGTCAGTCACTAATGGGACCTGCAGAATTAAATTAGTTTAGAGATTTGGAGTGGGGAGGAGAGGATGTTGCTGAGTCAGCATCTAAATATAGGAATTCTTCTGAAGGTTACAGGTTTCTCATAGGGCTATGCTGGAGGGAAGAAGTAAATTGGATTTTTTAAAGACCTTCCAAGGAACAAAGAATTATTGCAAAATGTACTAGTTTTCTGAGTTGTGATCTGGAAAAACTATATTTAGGACCTGGAAACTTACCTCCCCTTTTGAGACCCTAGACTATGCATTTCATTATTTAAGGCCATTGTATTAATCACATTTATAGAATGATGTGAGCTAAAGGGTGAGTTGGGGTTGAATTTTAGATGTTAGGTTGTAACTCAAAGGAATTCACTTAACTATGAAGGGGTATGTTAGAAAGACACTGGAGATTAACAGAAAGAAAGGCAGAGAAATTTCTGAACTCTTGCACTCTCTTTCCCTCAAACTCCATCTCTCCACTGTGTTTGGTTCTGTCTGGCAAGCACACATTTCTCTGGCTAATCAAACATGGCCATCAGCAGCTTCTGATCCATGTCCTTTGATTTCTATTACTAAAAAAGCAACACACTATGTCACTCTGCATTTAGTGACAAATTTGGAGAATGAAGTCCACAAAGAAGATGAAAAGATCGAGGAGTGCAGGAGAAGACCCAGCGGAGAGGTATGGTCACAGAAACTCAAGCCATGTGGACTGTCAAGGTGGAAACAGGGGTTAAAAAAGTACATCTACCACAGAGGGACCAAGGAGAATATGAACAAATACTCCTAACAATGTTTTAAAATTAGTCACATTTATCTCTGAACATAGTACATGGTTGTAAAAACAAGAAGTAGTTTTCTTGAACATTGAGGTCGTAGTGCTATCACCAGGCACATTAATTTCTATGAGTTTGTGGTTGTCTACAAAAGTGGTTTAACCTAGTTAAAGACCTATTAATTAATGTAAAAACAACATTTGGTAAAGGGCTCATGAACAAAATAGATTCCAGAAGGGCCATGATGGGCCATGCTTGGATCATATGATGCCTGTACTTTTACCTTACTGTCTTGGTTACTTTTTCTCATTGCTGGGACAAAATACCTGACACCCAAAGTGAAGCAAGGAAAGGTTTATTTAGCTTACAGTTTTTGGAGATTTCAGTCCATGATCAGTTGGCACCAAGGCTAGGTGGCATGTCACTGGGGTAACACTTCAGGGCAGCAGCCAGAGAAAAAGAGCAAACAAGCCTCTTCTCCACCCTTAGCTTGTACACAGGCCACCACCCCACCAAAACCTTCAGGGTGGGTGTAACACTCACAAAATGTCCTTGCCTTCCTTTACACAGGAGGAGGATATTTACCAAGTAAGAACTCTGGCTCCCTGCTGAGTCTCTCAGTTAAACTTTTAAACTTCTCAAGTTGACACAATGTATTAACCATAAGATTTACCAACTGGAGAAGAACATAAGGTAAAGTAGTTCCAGAGCATACAGAGGACTTTGATTAACAACCCCACAAAGGTTATACAACTGGAGTTAATAGGAAATTATTTTTCAAGGAGGAGAAAGAGAAAGGTGTGTGGGCAACAAACAAAAGGGGTTAGCCTGACTACAACCCAGTGTCCCCAGTCATCAAATAACAATTAGCAGATATTTATATCAACATTTATTTTGCACCTACTATATATCTACTTGTGTTAGGTCTTGCTTATTTATAAAAAAATGGGACAAGATCTCAACCTTTCAGTGTTGCAGTCATTGCTGTATAGACATGAAAGATAAATCGAGTATTATAAGTGCTATTCAGGTGGGTATTCCTTAATCAAAATGCTTTGGACTAGAAGTGTTTCAGATTTTATATTTTGGGATATTTGCATATGCATAATGATGTATCTTGTAGATGGGACCCAAGTCTAAATAAAAACGTTGTGTATGCTTCCTATACAACCTGAACATATGGTCTAGAAGTAATTTCATACAACATTTTTAGTCCACCTACATTTTAACTGTGACCTGTCACATGAAGTCAGGTGCAGAATCTTCTACTTGTGGCATGTCAGTAGTCAAAATAGTTTAGATTTTGGAGCATTTCAGAATATAGATTTGTGGATTAGGGATACTCAATGTGTAATAGAATAATTTGAAATTAGCGTGAGGGAAGGAGAGAGAAAGGGATGGATCCTGCTGGGAAAGATTATCTGGGTGAGCTTTGTGAAGAAGCAGAATTTAAAGAAGGCCTTAAAGGAGGCATTGGAAGTTTCAAGTGAACAAGATGACTTCCAAAGAGGTTTTCCAACTTAATTATAGACTGAGCTTAGAAGTTCAGTGACTTAACCAAAGTGACTTAGTTAGAGAGTGGCAGGACTAGGCTCAGAACTCCGACTTGGCCACCTGAGGAGTGTTCCTTACTTTCCTCCACATAAATTTCTCAGTATCAAAGCTCAAAGAAAACTACTGAGACTTGTCCTGGTTTTCAGCAGGTATTGTCCAGAGTCATTGATCCAACCACAGTTATTATGCTGCCAGGGCATTACCAACTTATTAGCTTTGAAGAATGAGGAGGAGGAAGGGCCCCAGTGAATTGCAAATTGATGTACAAATTGTTGGAACCAATCTGTCTCAGGAAAACAGAAGTGGCCACCATAGGCCCACATGGTACATCCAATAAGTAATGAACCTTGAAATACATTCTAATAAATTGATGAGGTCTGACTTTTAAGACAGGTTATTTCCTTATTGGAGCTGTGACTCATGGTGAAGGCAGGACCCTATGTTTCTATCAGAAAACAAAAAAGCTTCAGGGAGGAGCACTCTGTTGTGCTTGCACAAGCTGAAGGGCAGGCAGGCATAACTAACAGATAGCTGCGAGCATGAAAGATAACTATTGCAAATCACTGGGCTCAGCCAGCTCCTGTGGCTTAGGTTTTTTTCCCAAGAAAGGCCAAACTGGAGACTCTCCTGGGTTCCTGAGCAGAGGCACAGAAGCCTAGCGCAAAGCCAGCCTAGAAAGAGCCGGGCGGGGTAGGTCTGGTGGGTCAGACAGGCATGAGGTTCAGGTGATTCGGAGAGCAGTAGTGACTGGGGAGAACAGCAGCAGCGGCAGCACTATCTGTTCCTGAGAGAGCAAGTGTGAGTCACTGCCCCTTTTTCTGCTGCCTACTTGGCCCAAGCACCCCTGACTGCAAAAATATAGTGCTTAACCAAAAAATTGACAGAGAGCGGCAGGTGGGTCCTATTTTTGAGCTGAGCAAAGGTGCAGCCTCAGCTGTGGCAAGGTGCTCTGAGCCAGGGCATCAGAAATTGGATAGGCTTCATCTTTCAAAAACGAAGGGGCCACTTTACCAGTGCAGGCAAACCATCACACCTTTGTAGCTGCTGATCGCAGAGAATACGTCCTCCCCGAAGTCTCAGTGTAATGTTCTGTCGTTATAGAGAAAAGATCAACATTGACCCTTGTCAAGAATGGGAGGAGACTATCAAAAGCACTGTGCCAGTCACATAAAATGTAAAGTGAATTGCAACTGTCTGCAGTGAGGTAAAAATTCTAAATTTTCATGACAATGGAAAATAAAAAGAAAGCCTTTGAGTACCACCTAATGAAGAGACCTAATTCATCCATAAATGAAGTTTTTCTAGCCCCTTTTGCTCACCTGTTTTGAATACATACACATTGTTTTCATGCTATGGCTACATTACTGGTGTGTAACATGTTGGAGAACTCCTTTAAAGAGCCATTTCCTTTAAAGAGATTGGGTTATCCAGTAACATCTGTTTGATTATTTTTTGTGGTTTGGGGACAGGCTCTCCAGAGTACGAATCCTGGCGGTGTGGTCTTGGGTAAGTTATTTAATCCCTGTAAAACACAATTCAGGTGTCTCAGGAAATGATTACATGAGACAGTATTTACAAATTGCTGAGGATAGCATTAGAACATAGCAAGTGCCCCAAGTCGTAGCTACTATTCAATATTATTAGTTATAGGGAAGTACAAATTAATATCACAATGACAGATCACTATATAATGACTACAGTGACTATCGTTAAAAAGACCATCAACACCAAGTGTTATCAAGGATGTGGGAAAAATGGACCTCTCAGTCACTGCTGGTGAAAATGTAGAATGGATAAGTTTGTAATGGTTAAGCTTAACTGTACCGTTAGGAGGTGAGGTCTGGTCCGAAGAGCCAGGTCACTGGGGGTATGCCCTAGAAGGGTTTATCTCTTTCCCTGGCTCCTCCCTTGCTCTCTCTGCTTCCCCACCACCATGCTTGAGTAACTTCCCTCTGCCGTGCCATCCTGCCTCAGAACTAGCTGACTATGGCCTGAAACATGAACCAAAGCAAACCTCTCTTTCTTCAAGTTTTAGGTGTTGGGCATTTTGTCTCAGTGATGAGAAGTGTGACTAAGACAGTTACTGTGTCCCTGTGAGAGGAAAGCTGACTAATACGACATTAGAAAATGATATGTCTGTTTATTGAAAAGTCATTTATTATACGCTCCAGTAATTTTGCTCTTGTAAATATGTTAAATAGAAATGTAAATATATTTCCACACAAAGACACATATATTAATGTTCACAACAGCATTATTCATAGTAGTCTCAAGATGGGAACAACTCAAATATCCATCAACTGTAAAATAGATAAAATATGTTGTATTAATACAATGGGATACTGTTTAACAAAAAGAAGAAACACCCTACAACATTGCTATGGTGTAAACAATATTATGAGAAGTGAAAGAAACCAGATTAAAAGACATGTGGTATGATTTATATATATATATGTATATGAATGTACACAATAAATGTACACAATATACACATGACTGTACACAATGAATGAATGTATACATGAATTTATGTATACATATATACATGAATGTACACAAAAGACAAATTGATACACATAGGAAGCAGATCCATGACAGTCTAGGCCAGAGAAAGGAGAAAGCATTGACTTAAATCCAGCAAAAAGACCTTTTGAGGGTGACAGAAATGTTCTAAAACTAGATTGAGGTAATGGCTGCATCATTCTTTCATATATATTTTTAAATAGTTGCATTTATAATGATAAAGGTTGAGTTTTATGCCATATAAAATAGACCCCAATAAAGCTGTCTTAAAAATCCTGGGGTCCAATCTTCCTTTCAGATCCATTACATAAGAATCTTTGAGATTGTGACCTGGGCATTAGTATTTTTTAAAGTTCTCTAGACAGTCCAATGGGCAGCCAGTGAGACCCACTGAGGTAGAGGGAAAAGTGTATTTAAATTTATCTTCAAAATTCACTAGCTATGTGCTTTGGAGCAAATTATTTGAAGAGAAGAATAAAATAAAGAAATAATACCTTCCTCGCTAACTTGTTTTAAAGCTAAAATGAGATAATAAATCCAGAAGAATTCTGAATAATGTCAATCGTTATATGCTGTAGATTCCCTAGAATCAGCAGAGTCCAGAAGACAGAAGACAATCCTATGTTGTGAGTTCAACACCTGGAAGCCACAAGTTTGTTAAGAGGACCAGACAGTCATACCAGGAGCCCTGTGAAGCTAATAAATAAGATTGCTTTGATCCATCCTAGTTTGGAATGATATAATGACCTCTCAAAGAGCACTTTAGTAAGTTCAGTTTTCCAATACTAAAAGTTTGTCAACCATTCAAAAGTTTTCTTTAAATTAAAAATAACTATATCTCATTTGGGATTGTTGTGCAACTGGTGGTGCATGTGGTCACACAGTTGAGGTCTTGAAAACTCAAAACCTTCTGCTCAGCCTCTCTCAGCTTATATCAAGGTACTCAAAATGTCTTGTACTAATTAGAATGTGTTCAGTTGCAAATCACAGAATGCCTAAGTTTTAACATCTTAAGTCATTGTAATTATTTTATTTTAACATTGTAATTTTTAAATTTAATTTTAACCTTTTCATTTTTTATTTTTTATTTAATTTTTTTATTTTTATAAGTAGGCATTACAAGTTTGTTTTAGAAATTCAGTGTTGTCACCAAGGATCAAACTCTTTTCATTCTTAAGTCACTCATTCCCAGTATGCAGGTACCATCTTTTGTCATAATCAGAAAATAACTGCCAGATCTCCAAGCAAATCATTCTCACGTGACAGCATCCCAAGCACAAAACTGGAGGTTAGTTTAAAAAATCTTATATGACTTACTGGGAATGAATGAAAACCCTTTCCAGGAAGTTCCAAGAGGGCTTTTCTTTATGTTGCCTTGGCTGAAGAGTCAAATGCTCACCCTGCTAGCAAGGAAGAAGGAAGGGGTCACTGGGGAGGAATCTGAGAGCATCTGCCAGGTTACTTATTTTCATATGGTGTTTTATAGACGTGCATACGTAGCAGAAAGTATCCTTAGTTGCTAGCAGTAGAAAATGTCTAAGTTTAATTTAACCAGAAAATGACTTTATTTCACAGGATTTTGACTAATTTGGAGCTGTCAAGTTGTCTGAAGAATGAAACTTGAGGTTAAGCCACCAAAAACAATGTCCGGTCTGAAACCATGCTTGAAATTTACTCTAATAAAGAAACCCTTCCCCTTTTCAGTCACCACACAATCAAGCCACGGACTGCACCACTGCTACTTTTCTAATGAGAATTTGACCTTGGTTTCACCATTATCGCCAAGACTATTGAAGACTGTGCATGCCCCCGACACTTGGTTGTTGTGTCCCCACTATACATGTACTGTGAGTGCATCTGATTGATGTAGCCTAGGTCATACGATTTTACCTGATTGCAAAGGAGTCTGAGAAGATGAGTAGCTGGCATCTTTTGCTACTTCTACCAGAAGGAAGTCCTTGTCCTCAACTAACACATCAAGTGGGGATTTCTCACCTGTGGTAGAGGCTTAGGCGTTAGGCAGCTAGGATTCACATACACTGCAATTGTAATTCTCTCATTTAATTCTCACAACTTTCTGCAAGTTATCCTCGTTACATGGAAAAGGAAACTGAAATTCAGAGATTCTAAATTCAAAAATGTAAGCTCTACAGAAATACAGAAGTAAGCAAAGATAGATGTCCAAGACTATTTGTTGTACATTATTACAGCAAATTGGTTGAAAACAAACCTGATTTCCATCTTTAGGTGTTTTAAAAATAAATTACAATATATTTATGCAAGGGGACACTGTGTATCCTTTTACAAAACAAGGTAGATTTCTATGTGCTAACCAAACAAGATGTTCATGCTGTATTATTAAGTGAACAATCCTCCCCCCTCAAAAAAACCAAACATGTTCCAAAACAATACGTATACTTAAAAAGAACCACCAATTTATGTACATATATGTATATTTTGTGTCACTATTCACCAAACTATACAACATAACAATTATTTGCATAACATTTATTTTGTATTAAGCTTTTTTAAGCCATGTAGAGATGAAAGTATACAAGAAATGTACAAAGCTTATATACACAGACTGTATCACTTTATATAATCCCATGGATTTTGATATTCATGGGAAGTCCTGCAATCAGTCCTCTGTGGATACCAAGGAACAAGGATACATTTTACACACACACTGGCATGCACACATTCATGCACATACCCACACAGATGGCCATATACCACAACTGTTAGGAGTGGTTATTTCATGGGAACCCTAATTTATTTATTATTTTTATTAATTTATTTTTTGCAATAATTAAATTTTTTACAAAAATATGTGTTATAAAAAATATGCATTATATCATAAGTAGCAAAACATTGAATAAAAGCAGTTTTAATTTAGCCAAACCAATCAGCCACCAAAGTAAATCATCCTTAAATCTTTCATAAGGGTAATGGTCCTAGTTGTTTAGAGACTAAAAATGGGGGTTGTACTTGTCTGTGTCCATTTAAGGACATTTTTCTTCTAGGACTGAGACATTGAAATAAAAAGTAATGAGTCACTCAAAAAAGGAAATCAATGGGAGAGGGAAAAGGTAGGAATCTCAGGTCTTCTCAAAAGGCTGGGCCTGTAGTAACTGAGGCTAGAGGGATGACCTTGGACTGAACTTAAGGGAGGCTACAGAATTACAAGAGGGTCCTAGGCAGCAGTAGAATCAGTAAGAAATGCTTAGTGTCACATGAAAAGATAATCTGCAGGCTAAATATGGCCAGGCAGAGGGCAAAAGATGAACACAATGGGTCAGAAAAGCTGGATCCCACTTGGAGACCAAAAGAAAGAACCTTGTGAAGTAGAAACTGGGGTCAGGCTGGGCAGTAGCACCAACCTTTATTCTTAGTAAACACTGCTTAGACAAGAGGCTGCGAATTTCACTGCAAAATGCTTTTCTTTTCAATAGTAAAATTCTCTAACACTGCCGTTGATGAAAACTGTTTCTATCTAGAGGAATCCTATGTCCCGGTAGCATGAAAGATACAAGTAAATACAGAAACTGAAGGAGAGGGAGGACTTGGTCTTGGAGTCGGTGATCAGGTGGAGTAGACAGACTTGACTACCTGATGATTCTCAAGGATAGTCTCTAGTTGAGTAGTTGGAGTTTTGGCAAGTCACACTCTGAGAAATAGCTCCATTATTGATGAGGATGGCCTGAGCTTCAGCTGTGGAAGCCGTGGTCATAGGAATGCATCATAAGCTAATGTTGGAATTGTCAGGTTTTTTTTCTATAGAAAAACAAAGAAAGAATGTGTTCAATGAACCAAACTCCAGTGTGTGGTTTAGGACCTACTGATGTTTCTGAATAGAGAAAATGAAAGCAAGTGACATGGCTAATTAATAAATCAGAATGCCTAACTCATACTGAACATAGGAGAGCAACTGAGGAAGGAGCCCCTGTCTGAAGGCCTCGCTGCATTGTCTTCTTTCCTTTTATTCCATGTGATGAGGCTTGATGTGGGCCAGGTGCCACACACTCCCTGCCTCATGTGTGGTATCTGTCAATGCGGATGTCACAAATAATGGGTGAAGAGCTGCGATTGCAGAGCAGATTTCTAGAAAGACCATTCAAACCAATTAAGTAGGTCTACCCACCCTGGAATGACCTTTCTATAATATTCATGTGGATTTTTGTCTGATTCCCCTTCGTGTGTTGACATGACTTTGGTGTGCAGCTTGCAGAACAACCTAGTATATGCCACATATGTTGGTTTTCTTTTTATTCTTTCTCACTTTTGTTTTGCTTTGCTTTCCAATATCAAAGTGACTCTAAGCCAGCAGACACAGTTTCTCCAAGGACTTCAGATGAACGATTTCCAGATGTGCCATTTGTAGTTTGTCCAAAATATTGTAGTTGCAGAGCAAGACGTCATCAATCCCTGGGGGCATCATAGCATAACACTAGAATACAAGCTCAAGAGCCAGACGTCCAGGGACTGAATCCTGACTCTACCTCTCGGGCAAGATATTTAATTTTTTCATGCTTCAGCTTTCTCCTCTGTGGGATGGTGACAATTGCAGTACCTATTTCATAGGGATGTTATAAGGATCAAGTTATTTAATTTTCTTTTTGTATAAAAGTACCTGATGTATAGTGCTTGATAAATAAGTATTGTGATTACTGAGGAATCCTGTCATCCACTTCTATAGGACCTCAGAGGTGAGAGGTAGACTACATCATCACACTTTTGCACATCATGGTGGAATGTACAGTTTTGTAGATCTGGAAATTTGTTAGCCTTACTACACATTCAGTTGAGTGGGCCCAAGGGATTATCCCATACAAACCAAGCTCACACATCGGCAAAAGAATTTGTTCTCCCTATGTCTGTTACAGCAGATTTTAAACAGGCAAGAGGGCCACCTATTCATACCAGCACATCAGTGTGTCCTTTCCTGGTATGAAAAGCTACATGTGAAGTCAGAGATTCCTTCGAAGGTTACTTAGTAAGTAGGAAAAAGATCTGTAACTTTATGCTGCGCAGATTTAATGCTGTGGCTCCCACTCTACAAATATAAGGGTATTACCTGCCCAAGAGAAAAAGCTCTCCAGTCCTGTCAGGGAACCATTTCCAACTAACAAGCCTGAAAATTTTTGACTCATTTCTTTTTTTCTCTGGTTCCACACAGAATATCCCATTATGATAGTACTCTCTTTTTAGGATTGTGGAAAACATATAGCAGGCAATGTCAACAGTTTTAGATATGACGGTACAAAACTTGCTACTCTGACTGTATCTGAGTCAGACCCTGGGTTTACCTAAAACAGTTTTGGGGTTTAGATATAGATAACTTTCTTTCCGACTTACCTAAGGCAGAATGAAATTTCCACTGAACAAAGAGGTAAGTCTTTCAATGTGTAACAGGGCAGTCTTTTATATTTCTTATGAGCTGATTCATGTTAGGATGTGGGGTGGGGAATCATTTCCACTGCAACAGAAGCCAAAAAACTGTATTCTAATGGCTATGGTTATATTAACTACGGCACTTTCATCTGAAAAGTTTGGAAGCAGAATTCAGGCAAGGGAAAATGGTGCTTGGGACAAAAGAGGAGGACCACATACCAGAAAGATAACCAGAAAAGTGGGCATTTGTCTGATGCAGATGTTTAAGATTGTTTACTTGATGGCGGATGGGGTGGGGATGTGAAGCGAAGATGTTCTTTGGTGTGATCTTTCCTATTCGTGACTTTCAGCATAGTCTGTCCTCCAAGTAATAAAATTTGCCATGAGACCCTGGAAAGGGACAAAGATCTGATGTCTGCTAAGACATACCTATGCCTACACAAATAAGAGGGATGCTGTAGATTTGGTTTTCTGTGGAAGAATAGGATTAAAAGTGCTGTCTTCCTTGAAGCTCCCTAGAGATCCTTCTGTCTTTCGCATTGTTTGTTTTGTTTTGCTTGCTCTTCTTCATTATCATCTTCCTCTCACCTCTCTTTGATTCTCATTTCCTCTCCCTTCCCTTCCTTAGCTTCCTTTCTACATCTTGGTTGGAGCAACAGGTGGAACCTAATGTTTTTTTCAACCAGGATGGATGTCTCTCTTTTTCCTCTTTTCAGAAGAACAAAGATGAAACTGAAGTGAACCCTAAGGAAAGAAGCAATGAAGCAGATCACTTCTGGTTCAAAATTTTAACTAGAAAGGTAGAAGAGATCCTTGAAGCTCCCAAGTGTTTTATTTTTCAAGGGAAAAAAAAAACAGATAAAGATTCATGAGGAATCAGATGAGTTATAATGAAAAAAATTGCTTGGTAATCAGTGATTTGAAATTTTAGTACTGGTCTCACTCTATTAGGATTAACTCAGAGAAGACAAAATCCTCTGACGCTACAATTTCTCCATAAATGGCACTTTTCTGTGAGCAGTTACATATGACTTTAATTTCTCGATCATTTCCCTGCCAACCATTCTTCCTCAACAAGAATAAGGCCAATTGTTTTTGATTTTATAGAATCCCAATCTCTGTCTTGCTTCTCTCTTTCTGTCTCTCTTTCTCATGTGTTGTCCCTTTCTGTCCCTCTTTTTTGTATCTTCAGTGGGTATTTATTGTTTCTCACTTCATGTAATCGAAATCCCCACTTCATTTCAGAGCAATCCTCGCTGAGCCCTTCTTCAGAGAAAGACATGGCTAGTGCTAGCTGAGTTGGAGCCGCCAGGCTGAGCTGTGGAGAGTCTGTCCCAGCTTCTTCGGGATACTGCCTAGGTTTCGAGCCCTGCTGTCCACCCTTCCCAATACTTTCATGAGCTAAGCTGATAGCTTTCCTATAAAATCCTTTTTAAATTAATTAGTTCACTTGTGGTGAAGTTAATTAGAAATGGTTTCTGTTGTTTGCAACCAAGAATGTTAACTAATACCTTCTCATTCTCACTTCCATTTTAAAAGCTTGTATCTTTCTCTCCCAATCTCTGTGTCACTGTGTTTCTCTTTCTTTCCACGTGATGTACAACATACAACTGCAAGAAGGAAAAAGTGAATGAATATTTCCAAAAGGTGAAATTAAGTGAAAAAATGCAGGCAAAGCCAGAGATGAGTTTAGAAAATGAAATTTATGCTATATATTTCCCCGCCTTTCAGTACAAGTGGATGACAAATCTGAGTCCGAGCTTCCTAGGAGTCAACAACAATGATCTGAGTACAGTTTGTTACACAATTCTGTACTCAAGAAAAAGAAAAATAAACCAATATTTCCAGGAAGGTGTAGCTGACACTATACCAAAGAACAGTTTCTACTATGGGTCCTATTAATGAGGGTAACATATGACAAGGTGAACAATGTCTGTGACAATACAATGCAGTTTCATAAAACCACAATTGAACCACAAAACTAAATGTAGCCCTTTTACAAAATCTCCAAGATCACTTCTTTGGAGTCTAAAGTGATACTTTCAAGTTACTGAATTCCATGGTAGTCTCGCCTAATCTGGGGCTGTAGAGGAAAGAGTAAACCTTTAAGCAGCTCTCACGTAATAAAGTATGTTTCTCAACTAATCCTTTGAAGGGCACTGAGGAACCTTAAGTAGCAGATTGTCTTCCATGACAAATACTTGATATTCCCTTTATTTAAATTTTGTTTTCTTCTTTTTTTTTTTGATTGTTAACTCATATGCTTCCACAGCTGACTGAGTTGACAGTTTCTGTGTGATATTAAGGACCCGAGGAGGTGATGTGTAGCTGAAGGAAAATCCAACGTCAGTATTATCAGAGGTGAATCAACAGAATACCTGGGCAAATATCTTTTTCTTAAGAAATAAATTAGATTGTACAACTATGTTCATAACAGTATTGTTCATAGCAGCCAAAAGCTAGAAGCAACCAAGTGTCCAACAGCAGAGGACAAGATGGACAAAATGTTATATAAATACAATAAAGTGCTAGGCAGTCCTCAAAAAGAAGAAAATTCTGACATATGGTACCATGGATGAACCTGGAGGACATTTTACATGAAATAAGCCAGTTACAAAAAGACAAATATTGTGATATTCCTCTTACATGAGATTCCTGAGTTTGCCACATTTGTAGACAGAAAGTAGAATGGTTGTTGCCAACGGCCTGAGAGGAAGGAATGGGGATTAATGTTCATGGGTGCAGAGTTTCCATTTGGGGAAGTTAAAAACCTCCTGGAGATGGAAGGTGGTGGTAGCTGTACAGCAATGTACTTATTGCACTTAGAAATGGTTAAAGTGATAAATTTTATGTTAGATATACTTTATAACAATAAAAAATATGAAAAAGTAAATTTAAAAATGCCCCCAGAGTGAATGAATGGCTCCAAACTTGGACACCATCCTGCCTAGTCACAATAATTTTAATTTAAAAGCCTCTAAAAGTAGGCATTGCCAAACACCCACCTTGGCCATAAAAATCCTAGTAAATCTCACAGGTTTAGAATGTCTAATTTTGAGCAATAAATTTTCCTGGTAAGTTCTCCAATATAAAGTTATTCCAAGACACACACTTGGGTAAATGAATTTATTGGCTTGTTGCCGGGCGTAGTTCACAATAGCCAGCTGGGAACTTTATCTTATTAATCCTTACAATAGCTCAGGATGAGTCAGGTCCATTTTGCAGATGAGCAAATTAAGATTCACAAGCAGCAAATCACGATTTTTAAGGTGCATAATCAGTAAGCAGTGGATTGGAACTAACTGTCTCTATTACAAATGGTGCACATGCAGAGTAGCTCCATTTTCTTCTATTGTATCAGTGTATCCCCAAGCAATGGTAATGTCACCCTGCTTTATCTTTTCCAGGTTTTGCAGGCTATCTGGAACTATTATAAAACAAATAGAAATGTTTTGCTTTTTAAATAAAGTTAGCTTGCCCTACTTCTGCCAAATTCCTCACGGTTTGCATAGAGGATAAAGATGGATGGAAATGTGTAAATTTCCTTCACCATTTCATTTCACTTTATTTTTCTCATTAGTAAACATTACTGAAAATCTACCATGAGATGGACTGCCCTGAGAACTAAGGGTTTAAAATAATTCATAGAGACGATATTTGGTAACTTGAGTAAGAAAATCCACTTTGAATTTCCAATCTCTGTCTTCAAGATTTTTGAGCACAGAGCCTGAGGCAAATTCAGCTTAGAAAAGCTCTAAGCAGGTTCTCCTCCAACAATTCTCTGGGGAAGTCCTTACCCAATCAAGCCAGTTCTACATTCTGTCCTACTTGCCTCTAGCCCTTGATAATTGCTCCTCATTATATACCTCAAAAATTTCTCTCTCTCCAGGGTGTATGCCCAGGAAACATATTGTGTGTTTTGTCATCTCCTGGGATAATTAGGTTATGCCCAAGGAAGCAACAGAAGCTGGGCCCTCTGATCTTTCAGGGAGACCTTGCCCTTGTTTGTGTTTCTCACTAAATTTCTTCTACTCAGATTTTTCTTTCTTGTTTGGTAATGTCAGCTTCATCAGGGGCCAGGTGTAGCCATCCCAGGGATGTATAAAAGGGGTCTCTTCTCTCTCTGTCTTGGTATCTTGTGCCTTCGCAGCCCAAAGGAAGACTTGCTGAGTGTGCTAGAAGCTCAGCTTATCTCATGTTCTCCTTTTTTTGCATTATGTCAATGCAAGTTGTACTTCATGAAGTTTGAGGGGCATTTTCAAAGCACTAAGTAAGTGGCCTTCACATATTCTTTGTATGTGTAATTGAACACTTCTGAATTTTTATCACAATGTCTCTTCTGCACCATTGGTGTATGTCATATTTATTGACCAACTGCAAGTTTATATTACACCAACTTGTCAATTATTTCCTCTTGGTGGTCACTAGGGGCACACATAACTGAATGATCCACACACTGTGTGACCATGTCTTTCTGGCTATGCCTTGTCTTTGGCCTTGCTGCTTTTTTGGCAACAATAATGTGCCTCTCAGCTCTGCTAAGAGTTGCTCTGCCAGATCAGACTTGTGGGGAGGGCATGCCTAAGGTATGCAGTGGTGGTGGGAAAAGTAATGGGAAGAAAGTTGGGAGCTTAAGTTTCAAGGTATGATTCTATCGTCAATATTCTTAGGAAGGTCACTTGTGCCATCTCTGAAATGAAAACAGTTTACTAAATAACATCCTATAACTCTGTCTTCATTCTGTGTCTTTACTCATTTTGAGTTACAGAGATTGGATGAATTTTGACACACAAATTAAAGAAAGCTAGAGTTGATCTTTATTTAGAATTGCTCCCCCCCCCAACAAATGGTTGCCTGGAACCATCAATTTCAACTCAGCCAACTCTTTTTTATTGACCATGAATGAAAAATCCTTTGAACTCCACCTGGATCTGTGACTTCCCTTTTCCACCCTCTACTTCCTAGACTCTCCTGGTTCTGGATCACAGCCCATTCTCTTATAAGACAAGTTCTCTGATTTTTCTCCTGTAGAAATTAGCCTGATTCCCCTTCAGTGTTAACCTTCTGCTACTCTAGAGCAAAAACTTGCCCATGGTTCTCTAACAGATATTCACAATTCAAAGAATAGATAGAAAGATAATGCTAAAGTAAATTTCTTATAAGCCTTTGATATTAATTTGATATTAAGCACATGAATCCAGAAATAGACTCTCTAAAAATTTTTAGAGGAAAGAGGTACCTGCTGTAATTGCACCACTTGCTTTGGCTTAGAGGTTGCCATTTTGGACAGCAATGTGAGTTTCCTTTCTTCTTCTTTCCTGCCTGTGTGAATGAGGAAATGCCAGGGACCTTCCCACCCCCTCAGCCAACCTAGCACTCCCTGTTCAGGTGCCTCTGCCAACTAATTAACACCTCCTTTGCAAGTTGTAAATTGGACGGCAGATGCACATAAATGCAGAACCCAGTGGGGAGTCTCATGCTTTCTATACCCATATATTTCACAAAAGGCAGGAAGTGAAATCAAGTAGGCTGATGGGAAATGCATTTAGCCAAAATGGCCACCCCCAGATTCTTAA